>JAIPRK010000634.1:0-54820 GCA_025469195.1 Chaitophorus viminalis
ATATACCACCTTCTTTTAAAATATTTTCCATGTTGTATTTCTCAGACCATTCTATTCCTTGATAAAAGTATTTAAATTCAGAGTCTAGAGCTGGTAGAGACATAGCACAAGAACCATGTTTTACCCATTCATGAGCCCAAATACTTTCATTTTTAAGAAATAAGACTGTGCTAGAAGAATTTACTCCAGTAGTTTTTGTGTTATTCTCAGTTGTTATTTCAATATTGGTCCAATATTCATTTAACTTGTCTTTAATGCCAAAAATCGCAGCAGGATTAAAAACTATTGATTTGTTACAAAATGCTGGGCCAAATGTTCCAATTTTAGTTGGCCTAAAAATATATATTTTACATTATTATAGGTGAATTGTAATATTTTATAATTTTTTTTTTTATTTCTGTTGGTAAGAATTAAGATTTTTTCCGATTTGATAAATTTCAATAGTTTAACTTATAATATTTAATAATATATTATAAATTTAATCAAAAATGAACTAAAAAAAAAAAAAAATGATTCATTATTACCAAAAATACAAATCCAAAAATTATGTAAGAAGATTCATAATGGAAAATCACAAAAATATGCTGAAGTAAAAGAATTTTCCATGTTCTAATAAATCCAATTAATAATATGCTAAATTATCAAATGCTGATAATTCCAATCTTTTTTGTAACATATTGTTATATATAATATAATATATGTATTGTTACACCATACATGTTACATTTAGATAAAATAATAATCTTTCTCGATTCCTAACATTTTTCCTTAGAAATGTTTCTTCAAATTTAAAATTCAAAATTAACCAAATATTTTAACAGCGACCAAAGCAAGACATGGTTTCCTCCAGTATAGAACAATTGTAAATTTTTTCCTTTTTTGACTTTTTTTATTCCTTAACCTAAGAAATTTCTCTTAATCTCCAAGGTTAATATAAAGAAAAAACGCCTAAATAATTATATAATACATAATATATACAGTAAAGAGAAATAAATATCATAATTAAATATATGAATTCATAAATTGTATTTCAAATAAAATATATGCTTATGTATCATGCACAATTTAATAGTTAAATTAATATACAATAATGCTGTGAAAAAAAGTGCTCAATCATGTTATACCCGGCAGAACCTAAGATCTACTTCTATCATCCAATAGCAACTAGAGCATATAGCTCCAAATAAATAATATAATTCTATAGCAGTTCAATGCAATTATTATACATATCATTGGTGTCAGTATTATGGTAAAACTGGAGAAATTATATTTTCAATATATGAACCATGTATTATACGAATATAACTTAAAAACATTTACATAATCATTTCTTTAAACAATTTTAATAATTATGGTTATTAATGTAATATAATGCAATTATTAAATATACAATAATTATACATATATAAAAATACTTAGATTCAGTTCTTTTTTAGATTGTGTACCCACAAGTTAGGGATGTGTAGTTTGTGAGATAGTCAATTCAGTGACTTACAGTTCAACCAACATTTCAAATTCAATTCACAAATCATTAATCACCAATCAGATGTATATAGAGTTATATACTGATTACTGATACATGATATTCTCAACTTTCCTAAACCACATTCATTATTTAATATCATATTTTTCTATTTAAATTGTATATACAAAATATACAATTATAAACAAAACTTATTAATAAATTATATATAACTCATAATATATACATGGAAACACACAATAATGTCAATAGCTCATGACAAAATAAAACATTATCTACAGACTGTGATATTAGCATGATTGCAGTGATTATAATGCTATATGCTTATACAGTATACTCCTATTGTATCTTTCAAAACATGATTTTTAAGTAAAATCCGTAATTAATCTTAATTATTGTACTATTTGACAATTATATAAAATAATTGGTACAAACCAAATGCCATGTATGGTCCACAAATTTTTTTGAGGTGGATAGTAACATGTGTGTGAAGCATTATAAGCTTTCCAGGTATAACATACAGTTTTTGGCCAAGATTGTGTGAATATCAGCAAATCCCAACTATTGGAATCAACAGAAGGACGATCTCTTTTCATATTAAATCTGTAAAAACAATTAATAGTTTACACAAATTTCTATTTCACATTTGTTGAGTAAATAAATTATATTACCCCAAATATAGAGTACCAAGTCCAAATGTTATTATTGCTGCTGAAAGCAGCGCTGTTCTTTTACTCATTCCCATTTTGAAGATCTATTAGTTGATAAAACAAATACCAATAAATATAAGTATTAAAAATAAATAATAATAAAAATTAATTATTTCGAAATCACATTATTTTTTTTTTTTTTGTAATTTAATTTGCTTTTTGTTAGAAATAATTACAGCAATGCGATTACAATAAAAAAATCGCATTATATTAAATTTTATTGTAATTATAATTCACATAACTTCTTTTTCAATAATGAGTAAATATGTTAATAAGTCCACAATTTGTTATTTTTACCATAGAAAACCTAAAACTTACATTAAACAGATGATTTTATACTCAAATTATAACAAAAAAAAGGAATCAATTATTACTGATGATTAACACACTGAACACGTTGATTCGTTGAAGTTATATAATAAATCGTCAGTCGTCAGATCGATTACAAAAATGTGTTCATGAATATAAATACTAATCTTAAATTCTCAACCTTCCAACCAGTCCCATGAATCAGTGATCATCGATTACAAGACACGAGTTCGAAGTTACACCATAGTATTTACCATAAGGAAACTCTGGAAACTTAGGAAACTGGGAAACTATCGAACCATGATAAAAAATGGTTTGTTTTATCATGCTAATATGCTATTAACCAGGCGGCCAAGGCAGACTACCAACACCAAGACGCTTATCACACGTTTATACAACCTGTATTATAATGCTACGATGCTACGAACTACGTAGTATGAAAATATGAAAATAGGCACGGTCTGGCACGGAGTCCGTTGGTTGCATGAAGTCTGTGCTCTGTGCATGAAGCACTAAATTCACACTTCACAATGATCCCTGTCTGATGTTCATTGCTATAACCACGATGTAGATAAAACGGTGTAGTCACTCTAGATTAAAAGTGAGTACTAACCAGACGGCACTGTGATTAGCGCATCTTCCGCTAATAGGTAGCGCTAAAAAGACTGATCAAAGGCCTGCAGCTGTTATCCAGACGGTATGGAATCCGCATTGGCATGGTTCATTGTCCATGGTCATGTTTTTCACGTCTAAATTGAATATTCATTCAAATTTTTAATATATCACAGTCCGTATTGTTGAAATATTGTTAAAAAAAAGTTTAGCAGTTCAAAAAATTTTGGATATTGTATATAAGTTCTATTACGTATTGTACATAATGCAATTAAAAAAAAAATCGAAAATCGTTCGACACATAATTTTTTTTAGAAGGCCCTAAAGTTTAAATATTTACGAAATACATCAAAATTGAAATAATTTGCAAGTTATTTTGTAGTTAAAAAATTCATAAAGTTTTTGGTTTTTATTCTTAAGGTTTAATATTTGAATACAAGGTTATCCATATGTTTCCCTTCAAATAACAATTAAAATATTTCTGCCGGACTTTTAGAAAAAATTTTTAGGACTGTCAGAAATTTAACCGTCCGGTTCTTATTTTTTTATACCCATTAAATATGGTTAATTAGGATACAAACTTTCTTTTTCCAATGGGAATACCCTTTTTTACTGCGATTTACTGTTGTGATTATTTTTCTGTGCATTTTTATTTTCCAAAATAAAATTTCATATCAAGAGATTGAAATATTTTTATTTAGGTATTACGGAAACATTCCTATAATATGTTACATTATTGTTATATATTTTGTCAGCGTTGTTTGCTACTAATTTGAGATTACAAATTGAATACAAGTACTAATTTATTGTGTGATGATACACGACAACAATTAAGAATTAACATGTACCATTATTATTAATTATTATGAAAAAAATTGGCAATGAGTCCACTATTATAGGATCAGATACCTATTGATTTTGCATCATTTGCTCATTTTATTTTAAATTTGAATAATTCCGAAAGTACAAGTCTGAAATTGGATTATGTTACATCATAAGTTCCAAAAAAATTAAACGGAATATTATTTCCCATAGAAAATACGAGATTTCTATTTAAAAAAAAAAAACATTTGTATAACTATAGGCATATCAAAGGTTAGAATTAAAAAAAAAAAAGTAGAAAACATAATTTATATAGTAACTTAAAGATTAAAAAAAAAAATTCAAATTTAAGCATTTTTATTGTAAACAAAGTGGGCGAGTTTGCTTAACAAATCACCCTGTTTATCAATTATAATGTAAGTTTCTTATGTCTATTCTATGGTCTAATCATCACGTTTCATTAGATTATATACAGATGAACCTTATTTGTTTCCATATACAACGAACACTTGGTATGTATACATTATTTAAGAGAAGGTATAAGGTGTTATTAGTTTGCCGAATCTAACAATATTATGATTTATGAGAGATGAGACTGAAGTATTTAAATAGTGATATATATTAAGTGGTAAAAGTAATCACTAAAAATGTACTACCATCCCGATAATTCCAAGAAACGTAATTCAAATTCTTAAAATTGACATTAAATAAGTTTTAAAATTTCATGATTACGTTGAACATTAGTTAACTGTAGAATAAAATTGTGTAAACAAAAATAGATTTTTATTATATAGAGAAATTACTTACATACAACATTGGTTTTGGCAAACATAAAATAAATCATTTAAAAATATTTTTTTTAACAATGTATACTGTGTGGCAAGAAACAATAAAATAAAATATTATACATTCATAATAAATAAAATAATTATTACATAAAGTTAACAATAATTTAAATATTGTACATTATTGAAATATCTTAATAATCAATATTTAATACCGAGTATAAAGGTTTAGAAATATAATGTTAATAAAATATATAATTATTAATAATTTATTCAGACTTAAAGTAATAGGAGCTTAAATATTTTTAAAACAGTAATTAATGTTTTCTGGTTATTAAATCTAAATGTTAGTAAATAGTAGTGAGTCTTTATTATAAACAAAGTTTTTCTTGGACAATTGTCTATAGTTTCCTAAACTTATAAACAAAAATATAACAAAATCTGAATAGGTCAATTTAGGAAATATGAAATGTGTAAATTAAAAAATAAAACTAAAAATTTAAATGAACAACTCAGAAGTGTTAACTTAGATTTACTTATTAAGTATAATTAAATTAAAGTTGATGTGTAATAAGCATAAACATTTAATTAAAATAATTACTTAAGAATATAATAATGTACTATATTAGTTTAAGGTTAACTTTTTTTAATTAATTTCTTTTTGATAGTTGAGCTAATTATGTTTTGAGGTTTATTTTTTTTTATTAAACATAATAATAATGTAACAATAATTGCTTTGCAGTTCAAACAATTTAAATTTAATGATTGAAAAATCTCAATAAAATTGTTCTAAATTAAATGTTTTATTAATTGTTCAAATACTAACCAAATTAAATACAAACATATGACACTAAAAAATTATAATATAGTTCTTTTTCCTATTTTAACAATAACTATGAACTAACAGTTAGTCATTTACAATTAAATTATTAATAAATAAAAAAACACTAACACTTCATAAAAAATTTAATAATAAAATCATATGTGATATTTAAGTAAAAAAAATATCTAATTTTGATCATAAATATTAAATACAATTACAAGAAATGAATATACTTTATTAATGCATTAAACAAAAATGTTTGTAGATTATTGAGCATCTTCCAATTTTCGCCATACCACCTGTAATAGAATTAGATTGTATATTATTCATATAATCATGTTATAAAGAAATATGTATCATTACATTGCACATTTCTCTGAGCAATGCTTTTTCTTCATCTTCCATGTCAACACCATTATCACTCTCATCTCCCTTGCCTTCTAATTGTTCACGTAACTCTAATACTTGAAGAGCAGTTAGAACAGATTCTGGATGTGTCATTTTCTATAATAAAAATAAAATATAATATAAAATCTAAAAATATATCAGTTAAATACTTTAACAAAGAAAAAATAATACTCAGAATTTGTAATACTGTTTTTTTCAAAATAATAATCATAATTCAAGTTACATTTCATATAATGTCAGAATGTTGTCTTCCGTGAATGGAATTAATTTGATAAAATGATCTTAGTATTAATAAAATATAAAAATTTGTTAGTAGTGAACAATCACTAGTAAATTATACATTTTTTTTTTTTAAGTTTGAGTCAAATTCTATTGCTCCATTGAATAAAAATTATAATATGAAAATAGTTACTGGAAAAGAACCATCAGCATTCCAATTACTAATCTTTTGATCAATCTTTTCTTCTTGGATCATCTTTTTAGATAATTTACTCTTTTCATTTTCTAACTCTTTCACTTTGGCTTCTAGCTGTCTGATATAATTCAATGATCTTTGATCAGGTGGTATATGTTGTTCTATAAAAATAAATAGATATTTAAATTATAAAATACCCAGTATTACGATAACAATAATAGTAATATTAATAATTCTTGATTTCATTCTATTTTTTACCACTAGTTGGTTGTAACTGTCTATGATACGAGGCTTGATTTTGATTACTAGTTATCATACTTTCATCAGCATTTGTAGACGAGCTACTACCATCGCCTTCATCTCGTCTATGTAATTCTTCAGGTAAATTTCCAGAACCAGTAGAATTGCCACAAACTCTACATGCAGAATTATCTCTTAACCTGTTTGGTCCAGATCTTTCTTCGTCCAAATACAAACATAATTCCTAAAGAAAAAAAAATTCATTTGTTTAGAAAAAACTTCAATTTTATTTAGATTATATTAAAATCAAATAATTTTAAAATAAATAAAAACCTTAAGTTCCATGTTATCTTCAATGAGATGCTGTTGTTTGGCTTCAAGATGCCTTAATTTCACTTGATAAGCAGCAACTTCCTGCCTCATCACAGAAGCTGTATATCTACCAAATCTTTGCCATTCTCTAGCAAGTTTTCGTCCTTTTTGTCTATCATCATCCAAGAAACAACATAAATCACGTAATTCTTGATTTTCATCATTCAGTCTCTGATTCATTTCTTTTAAACCATTAATTTCTACCATTAATTGTCCAACCTATATTAAAATATGGTTTAAAATAAAATATAGTACTAAAATAAATAAATTTTAAAAGATACCCTTGACTAACCTGATCAGAAGATAATTTATTAGTATTATCCGAATCTATTTTCCGTACAAACTTCAACATATCCGTTGGTTGCTCTCCTGGCAATGTTCTATACCTATGATTATCTGCTGTATTGGCATATGGCTTTTCCCCTTGTTGTCTCCTAATAATATTAATTATCATAATTAACTTAATAAGATTTTTTTATTTCATACAAAATAAAAATATTTTTTTTTTTTTTTACCTGTCAATATTAGATGCTGAGTAATTACTTAGTTGCTCATTATATTGACGACTAGGACTCGGTGGTGGTTGATACTTAGGTGGTATTACAACATTTGGTTTCTGACTGGTTGCAGTGTTTTGGCCATTGTAATTTTTTGGCAATCCACTAACACAAGACATGATAAAACATCTATGTACGATTGACCATGTTAGACTACATTCATAAAGTAAACCATAAAATTAATAACACAGTGAGTCTAGAATAAAAATAATATAATTAATAATTTTCAATAATTTTCATAAACAATATGAAATGATAGAAAGTTAAAAGAGAAATCATTAGAAAGTAGACTATTTTTATTATATTATTGTGATTTATGATAAAGGTATAAGTAGAAAAATGACAACAAACCTGATAAAATTTTAACTGTTCAGAAATTGCTTAATGAAATATTAACCTATTAAATATATTTAATGCTTAAAGAAAGAAAATTCTTTCAGAGGATATCACAAACGCGGCAGCTATGGACAGAAGTCAGAACGATATGTGGTTAAATATTATTAAACATTGGTAAATAATAAATTCTAAATAACAGCAAGAGAAAAGTGATAGCAAGTAAATAGCGATCAAGTGACCTGCAATATTTTACTATATAAACATTCTTGACTTCTTGAGACAACCTGTTGTGGTTGAGAACTGGTTCTGTTCCTTTTTGGTATGAATATATCTTTGGAATTACCACAAAAATGTGATACTGTTAAGGAAATATTTCAAAGAGAATAGTAAGTTAATTTTTCTTTTCTTTTTTTAGACCTATTTACTGGAACATACGACTTAAATATTTAATAGTACTTTAGTTTTAAAAATGATAGCATACAAAAACATTTGCATGAATCATTAGTTTTTTTACTAATTCAACTCTTATTTATCGTCCTATCCACATGCCAATTCTGTCCATTATTTAATAAAAATTGTAGTATTCATAAAAGTATTATAATAGTACCACAGAGGCACAGAACAGTACGTACTCATGCTTTATGGGCATGCACTGAGATTCAATTCTACTTTATTCCATGGTTACAGGCTGTAACTTACAGCCTTATAGCCTATAGGTGATTTTTATGAGACCCAAAAACCGTGGTTTTTTAACCACCCATAGGGTATTAATAAATAATTATTCTGTGGTATTATTATATATTCATATTATAATCTGTGGTATTACCATTGAACTATATGATACATATAGTATAATATATATATATATATATATATATAATAATAATAATCAATTATATCCATATTATGGATATATATTCAATGGACAGTCACCGTTGTCGGACCTTATCATCAAAGATCGTGGCATTATCTATGGTTCTTATTATTATTTATTACAGTATTACCGGCAATTCAATGAAAAAAGATAATTTCATATTTCAGTATTTTCAGTTGTTACTTGTTTTAAATTTTATCGTGATCACCAATCTTCCATTTTATTTCATTCAATACCAATATACCATTCGAATATTTCGAACTCGATGCAACGGTTAACGACCGACAAGTACATTTATGATCATAAGAAATATTTTTGTCACGTGCTTATTTAAATTAAATAATTTTTTCATTGAAAATGAGTCAAGTAGAAGAATGGGAAGATTGGGGACCGTCTTCTGATGTTCCATATCAACTTCCACCTCAACAACAATGCAGACGAACATTTTCCAATAATTCCCAAATGAATTCAAATGATTTGCTCATGGACATTGAGTCCCGCTATGCAGGCATGGTGATCGGAAAAGGTGGTGTAAAAATAAAAAGCTTGAAGAAAGAAAGTGGTGCTTTTATTTCAGTCATCGATAGTGAAAATTATGGATTAAAAGTTGTAAAAATATCAGGTAGTGCTGAAGCTAAAGAACTTGCTCAGAAGCTTATTAAAGATATTATTGATGAGAACAATCCAGACAAAATTATAGAAAAATTACAATTAGAGTCTAAAGCTAGTGAGCCTGTTCAATCTATTTCTGATTTTGATTGGGATAAATTAATGTTAGAACAAGCAGAAAATCTTAAAAAAAGATTAGCAGCTTTGCCACCAATTATTAAGAATTTTTATAAAGAACATCCTGAAGTATCCATGATGAAAGATGAAGAAGTAGAAGACTTCAGAGTATCTAAGAATAATATTATGGTTAAATATATTGATGAAAATAATGTAAAGCCGATTCCAAAACCAGTGTTAAAATTTTCGCATGCTTTCGAAGATTATCCAGATATATTGGTAGAAATGCAAAAACAAAAGTTTGAAACTCCTTCACCAGTACAGTGTCAAGCCTGGCCGATTATTATGAGTGGTCATGATTTAATAGCTATTGCTCAAACTGGAACAGGTAAAACATTGGCATTTTTGCTTCCTGCTTTTATTCATATAGATTTTCAAAAAACTCCTCGCAATGAACGAAAAGGACCATCTATATTAGTATTGGCTCCAACTAGAGAATTAGTATTACAAATTGAAAATGAGGTATGTATATATGTATTATGGATAAACATTAAGTACATAAAGAAACAAGAATATACATTTTTTTTTTTTAAAATGTTCTGGAAATTTAAACTAGGTAGATTATATTAAATATTTTTCAAAATGAAAATAGTTGTTTTCTCCATTGATGTTATATCTTCCTAGAAATGATAAATTAAACTAAAAGATAAAATTAATTAATTGCCTACTAAGTATTTAAAGTTAAAATATTATAATAAATATAAATAAAAAAATTATAGACATTTATTTTGTATCAATTTTAAAATTGTAACAGTAGTAAATTCAGATGGTTTTCTAACTTTTAGTAACAACTAAGATAGTTCAACTATTCAATTTTTTTTTTTTTATATATTGACCAAATTCACTTTAAATTATTAATCATGTAAAAAAATCAAGTTTGTGACCTTATTCTTAAATTTTTTGAACCTATAAAATTATTTTATTTTATGGTAGGAAAATGAGTTGAGTACTTATAAATAGAACAAATCCAATCACTTATATAGTATTTAAAAGTACAATAATAAGCCCTAAAGTATGCATTTAAAGTTTTTATTAATACTATTTTATTAATTAGAATTTCATTAAAAATTCAAATAATTATAATTTATAACTTTCTTTAAAAAAATTTGAAATATTGGTGGTAGGTACCTTCCCAGATTTTGAATATTATTAATGAATTATAACTATCTATATAAATAAAAGAAAAAAACAAAAATTGTATTTTCAACTATTAAATCAATAATTTAATAGTTTTACATTTATTTATTTTTTTTAGATACCTTAGTTACCTTGAATAATTAGATTTTTTCACATGTTTAAGTGCCTTTATTTGTTATCAAAATATTATGGAAGTGTATAATAAAAATTAATACTTAAAATGATTTAATTATCTTCCTCATAATTGTACTTGTTCACATAAGAGTATAGTGTAATATTAAGAATGATTTTAAATGATTTTTTTTTTTTTTTTTTAGGTTAAAAAATATAGTTACAAAGGAATTAAAGCCATGAGTATTTATGGTGGTGCAAGTTCTGGGAAACAAAAAGAATGCTTAAGAAATGGAGTTGAAATTGTTATTGCTACTCCAGGTCGTCTTAATGATTTTGTTGGTAGTGGTTCAATAGACTTATCTGATGTCACATTTTTGATACTTGATGAAGCTGATCGTATGTTGGACTTGGGTTTTGAACCTCAAATACGTGTTTCATTACTTAAAGTAAGACCAGATAGACAGACCATAATGACAAGTGCAACCTGGCCTCCTGGAGTTAAACGTCTTGCTAAAAGCTATACAACTAACCCTATTCAAGTAATGGTTGGGTCATTAGATTTAACAACTGTCAATACTGTTAAACAAGATATTCTAATAATGGAAGAAGAAGAAAAAGAATTTTGGCTTGAAAATTTTCTAAAAAACTGCAGTGACGATGATAAAGTATTAATAATTTTTTTTTTTTCTTAATAATTACAGATTAATAAATTAAATATTTGTAATTTAGGTAATAATATTTGTGAATCGAAAAGTAACTGTTGATCAAATTTCATCGGATTTATGTATGAAAGGCTTTACTGTTGAATCTATTCATGGTGGCCGTGAACAAAGTGATCGTGAAATGGCATTGGAATGCTTACGTAATGGTGAAGTTAATATTTTAATTGCAACTGATGTAGCTTCTCGTGGTATTGATATTAATGATATTACAGTTGTTATAAATTACGATTTTACTAAAGATATTGAAGAGTATGTACACAGAGTAGGTCGAACAGGACGTGCTGGCAAAACTGGTCTGGCTATTACTTTAATGACTCGAAGAGATTGGGGTAAGGCAAAAGAATTAGTTGAAGTAATGGAAAAATCTGGTCAAGATGTACCTCCAGAGTTAAAAGAAATGGCTAAAAGGTATGAAGCAAAAAAAGAAAGAGAAAGAGCTGAAGGAGGTGACAGACCATTTAGGAGTGGTCGTGGAGGTGGTAGAGGATTTTCTGGAGGTGATCGAGGATTTTCCGGAAATAGAAGAAATAACTGGTAAATTCATAATATTAGTTAATAATGTTTTGTGACTTTTCAAAATATTTTGTTTTATCTGTTACTCCTTAAAAAATATTTAACTATTAAGTACCTATACACTGTTAATAATATATTATAATATATTATAATGTATAATTATATCATATTTAAAAAAAGACTGCATTGTTATGTTGTGTATATATATTTTTTTTTAATAATAATTTGCATAATCTTAATAATATACTTATAATAAAAATCATTTAAAATTCATTTTTGGTATTTAATAATTGTGATAAATTTAAATGTAAATAGTTTTAAAACTTGACATATTTATTTTGAAAACACAACTAAGGCTCATAAAAGATCTTTTAAGGTAAGGTAACAAATTTCAGGTAATTTTATCTAAACTTGTATAAGCATGTACTTAATATATAATTTTCAAATAACTAAATAAATTAAATATGATAAGAAACAGAATAAGATCATTTTTTGATACATTAAATATAAATAATAATACTAATAGAGGAAATAAATTTTTTGATTGAATGATACAGTTGGCTAACGACAGTACCACTCATCAACATTAATGACATCTAAAATCTAATGTGTTGTATTTAATTTTCTTACTTTTATTATATTATATATTGAAGTTTTCCTGTTCATTGAAATAATAATGCATTAAATTGTTTTATTCTACTCATTAATAAAAGTAAATAAATAAAACACTGTATACATAAGTATTTAATGCTCTAGAGTCACACACTGAGTTGTACTATTTTGTTTTTGCTGTCAAATTATAAGTATTAATTTGAAATAAATCTGACAATATATTTTGATCTATTTTAAAATTAATTAGTTAGCTAAACGGATACTCGCTCTGCTATATAGTAAGGAGTGGAGTGGACTTTGTTTATAATATAGGTCATTAATCATTATAAAGGATTTGTTAAATTTGAATGTAATGATAGGTTTCATTGTATAGGAAAAACGATTTTGAACGGAGATGATTTGTTAGTCTAAAATAGGTATATTACATAATATATTATGTTATACTTAAATTCAAATATTATGTCAATATTTGCTTTTCAAACGCTTATAAAAAATAATTGTGCCTATAGATTTCAATAATTTTGATACGATAGTAAGAACAACTTCTGTGGAATCTTCTATTAAATTTTCAAGTATTTTGTCTCGGCCAAATTTTTTTTATCAACAATTATAAAAAAAAATCGAATATTTCAAATATTTTTAAATAAGTTGCTTAAATTCAATATCATATTTTGAAAAAGAAATGACTCAACGAAAATGCTAATATAAACAACTGGTAAAAGTTTCAAGTTGTTGTCACTTATATTTTTTGAATAATAAATAACATATATTTAAAATTGTTTGAGGATAAATTGTTATGATATGCAATTTCGTAAAAATTTAAATTTCAGACAGTCTTAAAAAATTT
Organism: Chaitophorus viminalis; assembly: GCA_025469195.1. Classification (NCBI taxonomy): domain Eukaryota; kingdom Metazoa; phylum Arthropoda; class Insecta; order Hemiptera; family Aphididae; genus Chaitophorus; species Chaitophorus viminalis. Next base: position 13,478 of record JAIPRK010000634.1, read on the forward strand.
TCCTGAAGTCCGGTAGAATTTTTTTATAGTTATTAAAAAAAATGTATTTTGTCAAAACGTGATTTTGCATAAAAATTCCTGTTTTCATAATATTTTTTTTTGTTTTTCCAAAGCTTTTGAAATGTATTGAAAATGTTTCATTTTTAACAAGCTCAATTACCATCTGCATTCACTTTAATTTCAGAAAAAATGCTGTATAAGGAAATTAAAGCATTTTTATTGCTCCTAAAAGTATCACACAATAAAAAAAAAAAAATACATTCATCACACCACCGTTCAGAATCTAATAAATAAATTATGATAATCCTTAAATTTTGAATAAATCATTGATAACTTTATTGTTGAACATTTTATGAGTAATAATTATTTATTAAATTTACAATTATGATAAAAGGAAATATGTACATATGGTTTTCCCTTGCAATGAATATTATATACAATTAATAGTTCAGTATAAAATATTAGTTATTACATAATAATTAAAAATATATATTTTATATTACCAAATAAAAATAATAATGAATGTGTTTGTTAAAAACATAATTTTATAATTAAAATTATACTTATTCACTTATCACTGAAGTTTTTTCTAAAAAAACTTCTTAGTTTGTTACACTATAGAACCAATCTTTTTCTGAGTACAATACGATTTCGTTCTTCTTCATCATCACTTCCATAAGCTGAAGAAACACCTGATACAGCACCACGCCAAGAAGTAGCTTGCATAAGTTCTTGATCTGGTTCTGTGCGATTCTCGTAAAGCATAAGATTAAGACACTCTTCATAGATTCTGGCTTCAGGAAAGTCAACCTATATTAAACAAGTATAAAAAATGTATTACAAATATCCTTCACCTTTCTTAAAAATGAGTATTTAAAATTTTTATTTATCTGATATATTTAAAAATGCATAATTTAATAAAATATTAAGTTATATAATAGTGTTTAGTGATTTGTTTAATAACAATTTTATACATAGATATATATAAACATAATATATTAATTATATATACATCATGGATTTGCAAAAAAATAAGATGATCTTAAAAAGATTTAAATTAGTTTTATCTCTTAAAGTACTAAAAGTACATGCATAAAATCAATCTTAATTATAATTAGCATTTATTTAACTACATTTTTTTCATCAGAAGTAATGATGAATAAAGCAATGAATTCAAGAGCTTAGTTTGCTCAACAACTTTAAATATGCATTATTATATTTAGTTAAATACTTTGACCAGTTTTTAATTTTTTTGTTTTTTTGTAGAACTTATTTTTATATAAGTATATAACTATTCCAGATAATCTTCCAAGAAGTTCAAGAAAAATTGGAGCTGAAATTTAATCTAATTAACCCAACAACATCATACATGGTAATAGTTGCCACAAAGTAACTTCTTGTATGTTTACCACATGATTTATGTAAAAATTATATTCCCAGCAATATACTTTTACAATTTCAAATTAATTACAAATTGAGTATCTTCTAATAGAAGTGATTTATACATTAATTATAATATGTTAATCATGTTAGACATGACTGATTAATACTTATTAAATTTGGTTTTTATTTTAGAAATGAAGTTTAAAATTATTACCTTTGTATGTTTTTTATCAGTAGCATATACAATAGATGTGCAACAAACTTCAGCAACTTTAGTTGCCAAGCCAAAATAACTCCAACAACATATTTCACTGGAACCACTTACATCTTTGATAAATAAAAATCTTGAACCAAAACGCAATGAAAGTTTATCAAATAATTCAACATTTTTGAGTAAATTGTCATCAGAAGCACTATAAAATATAATGAATACAACAGTCAATAAAACATAATATAGATTTTTGTTTTATTACCTAGTGTATGAATACTTATTGTTGTGTCGATTTATCAATAGTTTTACAGTAGGCTAAAACATATTATAAATATATTAAAAACAAATGGTTTTAGTTTAAGATGTACTTACTTTAGAACTTGATGTTATTAGTTGACTTAGGTCTGCACTAGAAGATACAAGAGGTATACAACATTGTGGTTCAATTTTACATTGTCTTAGCCGTAACGTTTGTTGGCAAGCATCAATAAGCGGAGATATTAAGTAGAATTTGGCTTCAGCTAATAGTTCGGCAATTTCATGAGTTTTATTTGGAAGAGCAACATGTTCATCTCGTAAAAAATTGAGTACAGAATTAAAATGTTTTCCACAACGATCGATTAAGACCCAACCTAAATATTTTTAAATGAAATCATAATATATATGTGTATATTGTTTTACTAGGTATTATATAGGTCTAATATACAATTTGATATTACATTATGAATTTTTCTCTTCACAAATAAACTAAATATAACAAATAACAAATACAAAGTTTTAAACTAACAAAAAGTTATTATTGTTTATGTACCTTCAGTATCAGTGAGCACTTTCATCCGACCACTAAACATGGCTTTAAGCATCGTATCATGTTTAGTTAATGTTCCTATTGTTGTGTAAAATAATGAACCACCAATATTTAATTTTGCATATTTGGGCTGACTGTCTTGTGACTGCATTCTTACAATACTAAAACTATTAAATAGACTTTATTTAAAAGAAATTACAGTAAAGTACAATTTAATGTTTCAAAGGAGTTTATAGGGGAATAACCCGTGTATACTATATAAGTAATATTAAAATTAATATGTACACACAATTATCTTCCAATAATATATGCCATTATTTACATTCAATTATAATGTCATAAAATAAATTAAAAGATTGATATTTGACACTATACCGAATATTCTTCAAAGGTAGGGTAAATAAAAAAAATACTAAATAGTCAATTGATATTGAAATTTGAAATATTCAAAAATTGAGAACAAAAATTTAGTGAAGCCAATGGTAAATAATTATTGGTGATAAGTGATAATACAAATCACGGCCGTGATACTGATTAATTGAAATAGATTATATTATCTTTTTTTAGAAAGATTTGACTTAAGCGCTCTTAATATAGTGACCAAAAATAGAACTATAACGTCCTCTGTAACCGGCCGAATCACAAAATAATATGATATTTGATATAAGAAAAGAATATTGTTAAGAGAAAAAAACCTTATGGATTTTATGGATTATCTTATGTTATAATATCTCGAGTCTTCCGAATTTTAACTTCTATAATATTCTATAACACCGACCAGTGGCCACTGTGGTCTAGTGATAAGTGTACACTCACAGAGACACAGAATAGATTACACTGAAGAATAAGTATTACTACATGGATTGCATTGGAATTTGAAATCATGTCCTACAGTAAGGTTTTGAATAAAAGTCAATTACTCTCAACAGTACTTAAACAGCCTAAAATTGTAAGTTATTTTTTAATTGTATTGTTAAATGGAATTTTTTATCTCTTTTTTTACGCCAGCTCTGTTTGTATAGATTGGACAAGTCTGTCAGTTTCATCGTATTTCGATTTCTAGAAGACTGGTTTCCCTTTCACCTAATAAAGTATCAATATCAAATTTGAGAAGTTTGACAGCGACCAATTTTACATTTGTACGATATAGCAGTGGTGAGAGTTATGATCAACTTTCTTCAGTTACCTCTGATAATAGAGATTCTGTGGATTTGACTGAAGATGTTATCCCTGAACGACCCGAAGTGCCTTTAGAAGCAGCTGCTGACCAAGTTGAAAAAGTTTTGGTATATTACTTAATTGGTGAAATATACAAGAAATAATTTGATTTTATAATAATAATTTTATTTATAATACATGGTTAGAATGCATTAGGTGAAGAGACGTTACAAAGTTCTGGACTAGGTGCTTTCACTCCGGTTGGCTTGTTACAAAATGCTTTAGAGTTTATGCATGTGTCTTGCGGTTTACCCTGGTGGGGTGCAATTATTGCAGGTTAGTGTGTAATTGATATACATTTTTATATTAAGTATACTAATTCTTTCGTAAATTCTCTGTTAAAAAATTTAATTTTTTTAACTCAATTATTTAATAAGGTTACTTAAATTTAACAAAACAAAAATATAATTTGATATTAAATAAACTAATTTAATACTTTTTAATTTAAATTTAATGCAAGAAAATAATTCTATTAATGACTTAGATTAAAAATAAATGTTAATTATTTAGATAACTATACCAAAATGTATCTTTTATATATAAATTTATGAATTATGAATACAAGTAATTTGTATTATTAACTATTCTTTTAAATTGTACAAATATATTAGTTTATTATTTGTTTTATATGGTTGAGTAATTAATTGTATGTGTTGTAAAGAAAATTAATTATTTATTTATTTTCAATATTTATCCTAGTATATATTATAAAACAGTCTAGTGTATTTTTTAAATGTATTATTTAATTAATCATATGTCATTAACATAACAAATTTTCTATTTAGGTACTACTATTCTGCGTTTGTTAGTTTTTCCTTTGGTAGTTGTATCTCAACGCCATGCTGTAAAAATGAATAATAACATGCCTCAGGTTCAAGCATACCAACAAAAAATGACTGAAGCTCGATTACATGGGAACCCATATGAAAGTAAATTATTTATCTATTATTAATATTCAACTTGTTCTTGCTCAATATATCATGAATATAATTTCAAAAAGGACAAGACTTGTATGTAGAGTCAAACTCCACAGTGGGGTAAGTTATATCGGTTGTAGGAATGGATGAATTATATTGCTGTATTGATCTTTTAAATTTGAAACCAAAGTATCCATTTTTTATCTATTATTAGGAAAATTATTGAGAAGTTCAAAAAATTAGTTGCCTAAAGTACACAAATCCCTTTTCAGAAAAGTTATAATTTTGTATATATTGGAGCACTCCTTCTGGTTAAAATCATGTACTTAGACACAACAAATAAAACAACATGTTAAAATAAAAGAACATGATAATACTAATACATTCTTCGTTTGACTCAGAATCTAAAAATGTATGTATAATTTATGATGGTATAAATAAACTATTAAAAATATAAATACTATCAAATTTGTATATCAAGCGGTCTCATTACTTCTTTAAGAACTATTAATCCTCAATCTCACTCATTTGGACAAATAATCAAACAACACAATAGTATACATATACATATATGAGTATATATATATATTTAATGAGAGGATCTTACTTTTAAAAGTTATCTATATTTTTTTTAACTTTTTCCATATAGTAAACAAACCCTTTTCATGTATGTAAGATACCGAGACAATAATATAGTAAATGAGATATCTGTCTTCCAAACAAAAAAATTCAAAATCCTTATCAAATGTGAATAAAAATTAAATAAAATTAAAAAATGTATGGAAGAATTTTATTCTAACAGTTTCAACCGATTTTAAAATTGTATAATGTCAATATCACATTTTATGCAACATTTTAAGTTTATATTTCATAAAAATAGTAACTTATTTAGTATTTAAAAATAATATTTATTTTTATATTTTTCCTAACTAAATAAATATAAATACATTTTTATTTCAGTGGCAAGAGCTTCACAGGAACTTATGTTATTTATGAAAACTCACCAAGTAAATCCAATAAAAGGATTAATATTACCTGCTGTTCAAGTAATTTAAACTTATTTTCTATAAACTTTAAATTTAAATTCTATAAATATTTAATTTATTTTTTAGTTTCCTATATTTTTAAGTATGTTTCTGGGGTTAAGAGGAATGGCAATGTTACCTTTAGAAAGTTTTAAATATGGTGGTCTTTGGTGGTTTACTGATATAACAATGCCTGATCAGTATTTTATATTGCCTATTGTCACTGTCGTCACTCTTGGCATAACATTAGAGGTAATTTTATAATACTAGGCATATAGAGAAAGGGAGTTAATCATTTATTTTAATATTTTAGCTTGGTGCCGACATTGGTAAATTAACTTCATCAAGTTCTGGATTTGGAAAATATCTGAAATATGGTGTTCGTGTGTTACCAGTTATTGTATTTCCGTTTATTGTGAATTTTCCATGTGTAAGTAATAATTACAATTAAAACAGTATAATTAATTGCTATAAATATGTACATATTTTTTACAAATAGAAATTTTTTAGTAACAAGGTAATTGCATATGGTTTTTAAACTTATAAAATAGAATACATTTTATTATAATAATTTATAAACAAAAAAAGGGTGTCCATAATTTAGAGCCAAATTATTAAGTTAACAGCATTTATTCACACAACAATTGGTTCCCATGGTTTTATTATTTTCATTTTACATTATTATTTCAATTTCTTGTGCAACGGTGTTATTTGAAGTTCAAAATTATTGGTTCCAACTTCCAACAAGATGGGAGGCGACTTATTACACCTCTCAGTATTGTGTAATATCAATTGTATTGCACAAAACCTTTCCTAAAAGCATTCTCATTGTGTGACTACCAAGAACACCAGATTCAGCAATTTTATGCTGTATGAGCTTTTTAAGTGGAAAGTATATTTAAACAAACACCAAATGATTATTGAATAAAAGGATAAATTTAAAGGGTCATAATGACCAGGTCATTAATGATATACTGATGATGTTCATTAACATTCAAAACTTCATTAACTACATTCTTCAAAGCAGGACTTCTTTTGGTGAACATATACCAGGTATTATTTTTCATATACAAAAAGGTATTGTTTTTTTATTGCAATATAAAATTTGGTGCTATATCCCAGACATCCTAGGCTAAGATGATTTGCTCATCAAAAGGTTTAATACTGCTTCAGATTCTCTATACTCTATAGGTTATTATTGAGTATAGATTATAATGAAAAATATTTTTTAAATAAATGAATGATATTTTATAATATATATATATTATATTATATTATTTAAAGTATTTATTGTTTCTTTAACAATAAAATTGTAATATATTATACTATTTTCTCCAAATATATAATTTTCTTCTGAAATTAACTATAATTAATTTCAGTAATAATAAAATTGTATTAATTTTAATTTTAATTTTGGTTTTAGGCAGTATGTTTGTATTGGGCATCTACAAATTTTATTTCACTAGGCCAAGTAATGTTTTTAAAAATACCTAGTGTAAGAAATTATTTTAATATCGAAAAAAAAAAGAAAATAGTACAAGACCAATCAAAAAAGAAAGGAGTGGTTAAAGAATTTAAAGAATGTAAGAAATTGTACTCAGTTAATATGATCTTTTAACTTTATATTATTACTTTATTATTACTATATATTATTTTCTTTAGCATGGAAAAATATGCAAGTTGTAAAAGAAATTGAAGAAAGAGAGCGTTTAGATCATATGAAGTTTACACAAGCCGGTCGTGCTGCTCCAGTTAAGACATTTAAATATAATCCAAAAATTGTTGGAAACTTAAAAAAGGATATTTAGTGAAAATTTAAGTAGTTTGTTTAATGTTTGATTTAATACAATGTATAAAATTTATAATGGTCAAATACATGTTATCTTTTAGTACTATTAAAATAATAAATACACATGGTGTATAATTTTTCTATTATGGAATGACCAATCAAGCAAAGCAAAAAATGATTATTTGAGAACATATATGTTCAATTTCAAATCTTTAAAGTATTTTGTCAAAAACGTGCATATTTACTATCTAAAAATATTCACTAATAAGTAACTAATTATTATTTTAAGTGTATTAACCACTAAACCATTTTTTTATTTTTCTTAAAGTAATTTGATCAATTTTTCAGGGTTACAATTATTTTGAATATTAGTCATTTGAGTATTAAACTTTTTAACCTCTCCACCATATACCTACAAGAAAATAAAAATAAGGCAATGAATCATATTTATTACTATAGTTTTTTTATCGTATTAATGTACTTTTCCTGAAATAGTATTAATATACTTGGATACACATCATAATACCCCATCTCATGTTTTCAAAATTCTAGTGTCATTCTTTTATAACATAGTAAACGTTTGATACATTCATACTTTCTAGAATTCTAGATCAAACCTCAAGTGAAAAGTTTTGTGCTGAGAAGTCCAATTTTATCAAATATTAACTGATGTAACAATTTGAATAACTTTGAATTTTTTAAAAATAAGAAGGTAAAGTTCTAATATTGTGTTCTAAATTTATTTTATATTAGGTATGTTTATTGTTTATATCAATATGTATGACATATCTATATATATATATGCATGTTGAAAATTATAATCTGTAAACTGTTGCTTCTTGGGAGGCATAAGAATCATTAAATAAATAAATTATGAGTATTATATTTGCTTCGTAAATAAAATACTATGCATAATTTAACTGTATAATAATTAAATTTTAGAAAAGAACAGATAAGTTTTTACTCTGTTTCATCTAAGAGTACTATGTGCACCGTAGAGTAGACATATAGTTGAAACTTGAGCATGCATTTCGCTGTGTGTCCCAGTTACCAATCACAAAGTGATTAGACGACTCAGTGAATCTGAATGTTGCTTCTTGATTTATTTAAATAAATTTGCCAAAGCAAAGCACTCTTAGACAAAATAGACTAGTATTTTAAGGGTAAACGGAGTATCTGAATATACATCAAAATATTAAGTAAAAATAATACTTGTAATAATAATTAAATTTTTTTTTCATATTCTGTCACATTATTATTTTTTGTTTTTTACCTGATGATAAATTTTTAACTTTAAATCAGTCGTTATATACACTTAATAATACTTAAGACTCTGCGTTTATTTATATATTTTTTTAAATCAAATAATATTTAAATATTTATCTATTTTTCCTTTCTAATATAAAAATAATAAGGTTTATTAATTATAAATAAATAATGTAAATATAAGTATAACATGCATCAATGATGAAAAAAAAAAATTCAATGGTTCAATTTTTTTTCAAGTACTATCCTACAACCAAAATAATTTTACATATATTTACTTCACTGGATGTATTTAGTTGTGTGCTGATTTGAACCCATATTTTGATTGTAATATAATATTAATAACAAATGGATTAATCCAATAAATTAAATTGTATTATATAAATCCTCTTATAACTATAACTAATTTAATTTTTTTTTTTTATTATAAAAAAAACTTGATATGAAATGATAATATTTGCATTATACTTAAGCAAGTTAAGATAGTAAATTTCAGATGTTACTAGTAAAGCTTTATGACCTCAAAGTAAAAATATTTTATGTAGTTTATCTTGCATACTGTACAGTATATTTTTACTAGATAAAAAATAGTAAAGAGAAAATATTATAATTTTTTTAAATTTTCATAGTTTATTATTTTGATACACAAAACTAAAATATATATTTAGAATATAAAATGAGAACATTGATATTGACTAGCCAGTTTTGCAGTATTCTTTAGACTAGAATCAACATTCTTGATTTTGAGATATAAAATAATGATTTACTAAGACCTATGTACATATTGTGTTTTTTAGTACAACATTAGTTTTACATTAGTTTTAATGATGAAAAAACTAGGCAGTGGCAATACATTTATTTAATACAGTCGATAAATGAGTATTTTCCAAGGCAGCAGCCACTCTTTCTTTGTCATCTAATTGTTTATTTATGGCATGTTCAGATGCATGAGTACCTGGTGTTATAGTAACAGATATTTTAAAGCGCGGAGGAAGACACCACAAAAGTCGTACTTTGATAGACAATCCAATTAATGTAGCCATACTGCAATGAGGAATTGTTGGTGTGAATAGAACTTTTACAATATTGGCATTGTCATCAACCTATAATATTAAAATAAATTAAAACAAACCTCACAATACTATTCAATTTATTAATATAAAATGTTTAAGCTCTAAATCTATTCAGAACAAACAAAAAATAGAATCAATTAATTTGAAGTATTTTGAATACATTTATGGTTTTAATCTAATTATTGAATTAAAATTTAAAAATAACTATAATTTATACTTGGCATGGATTGAAAATTATTATATCTAAACATTTGTTTCAACAACTGACAAAAATAATACTTTTCAAGATAGAAATAAAAGCTATTAGTAGTTAAGATATTTATGGAAGAATCGTGAATAGAATTATATTGGTGAAATAAATATTAATCAGGGGAAATTGAATTTTGATCAATAGAAAACAATTTTTTTAATTAATATTATTAAAGTAACTTCACAACATAAATGTCAATAAGCAGTAAATAAAAATAAAATAAATAATTTTAATAAAAATCCTAAAATATATCACATTCTCATATTATATAATAATCTAAATAGGATAGAAATTTGTTTCACAACTGACTGAAATACAAAAATTTTGATGGCATGTTTTTGCATATTTTGCTGTTATTTAGGCAAAATGTTGTTAATTTAATTGATATGGAAGTTGTATTAGAATTTTTAATATACCTACAAATAAAAGATGATTTCAGAAAATCCTATACATTTAGTTACTAGTTGTTATTTTTAGCATTTCCTAAAAATCCTACCAAGAAATTATATTTTCCATTTTTACACTATTTCACTCCTCTTAATTCCATAATGGGTTGAATTTACGAAAACTCTTTCTTTGGAGATTTCTACCCCGTAAAACCCTATTGGTGGTTAAGGCTAGAGATATTTTATCCACTTTTATTATATTTTTTTTGCTTGTGCCTTTATACACGATTTTGACCAGAAGGATTGCTCTGATATATTGTATAAATAGTATTTATAACTTTCTATCAGAAATTTTGTCAAATTGGAGTATTAAGGTCATATTTGAATTTCTCAATAGTTTTTCAAATAATTTAGAAAAAAAGAGTAAAATTGACAAAAATTAGACTATGATAGTATGTGCTTGATTTTTATTTCAGCTATCATAGCGATTTGAAACGTGATTTACTTATAAAGTATTATATCCATCATCATGAAGTCAACACAAAATCAACATAATTTAATGATCTAAGTAAGAAACTAAAAATTGATGATTGTGGATAAAACTATCAATGGTTTTTTACAGTAAAAACAAGGTAATAAGTTATGAACAATAGGAAAAATAATAAAATATAATTAGTACTTATTATAATAGAATTAGAACATTAAATGAAAGTTTAAATTAAGCATCTATTAGTACAAAATATTTTACGATTTTTTCTGTATATATTTAATAATATAATAAGATTAGACTTCAAGTACAAGTTAACCTTATTTGATCAACCCAAAATTGTTATAGCTAGAGCTTACAATTATAAAGTATTGTATATTTTGCCAATTTGTGGTTACAGCTAAACAAATATTGAAATGTAAATAATATTATGGAGTTTTGTTTGGGTAGAGGGGGATAAGGAAAGGTATATTTGTGGTGTATGGTTTGAATCATATTTTCCGGGCCAAAAAAATTTGCTAATTCGAGTCTGTTTCTAGGTATAGCTTTGTTTATTTAGATAATTTAAATTATTTCATGTAATTTAGTTTTAAGCAATTTTTATATTTACCTCAATCAAATTTTGATCAACAACTCTTAATTCTTCAAGAGATAATGGATGTTCTGGATCAGTGATTCCTCTTATTAAATCTGATATTTTGAAACAAAGTATAAATAAAATAGTTTTCTATCAGCTAAATTAATTTTTAAAACCTTACCAAAAATTTCTCGTGAATCAAATTCTTCAGCTTCATTATCATCTAAATCTTTTTCACTAACTTTTCTTTCTTCACTTTTTTCAAATAAAGTTGGATTTTCGTTGTCTAGGCCCATGTTATTGTTATAGTAATATTTTAATACAATTTATAAAAACAAAATAATGTTCAAAAGCGCCAATGCAAATGTCTGTGTTATCTATGTTATAATCATGGCCATAGATATTGTTATCAATTTTCGGACAACTGCCTACATCCCATTGTTCTGGGACTACATAGAGCACAGAATAGTTACTCTATGGAATAGTTATAATTTTCAATCAACGATAAGAATGATAGGGACTCCATATATATATAATATAAATAGATCAGGATCATAGAGTAACTCCCATGTCCAAAAGATAATATTTTTCGGACAAGAAAAGTTCAAAAATGAAATTTATTTAATAATTTGTGACAATTATTGTATATTTAATTAAAAGAAATAGCATACATTGAGATAAAGGCAATGTTTGGTTTTTTTGGAGAGAAAATTGACAATAAAGTTATACGCAAAAAATTCAAATAATTATTAGTTGTTCAGATTTAGAACTCAAGAATGAGATTATTGAATTTAAAACAATTCTGATACATTTTTTGGAAGAATAAAATTTATCTATACACAGTTTGTTTGAAAATTTAACATCAATTAAATGATTCTTTCTACATGTGGAAATAGCTTTAAAACAATTTGTATCTACACCATGCTCATTTGCTTCAACACAAGTGGGGAGAAATTTTCTTAGTTTTAAAGAGAGTAAGAACTATCAAATAATATCATTATTCAATGAAAGTATTTGGCTCTAAATGTGCTAGAAACTATTGTTTGGAATGATCTTATTAAAGAGTTTGTGGTGCACAAAAAAGTATAAATTTCTAATATTGAATTATCAATTTGTATAAAATATTTATACTTAGTATATATTTAAGCTATGCTTAGTATTATGTAGCAGAAATAAAAAAGTTACTGATGTTATATTATGAAACAATTTGTATATAAATATACGATAATTAAACAATTTTAATGGTGTTAGAATATAATAATACATTTTTTGTTAATGAGTACAAAGATGTGATTTGAGGAGTGACATTTAAATTCTGTCCCCAAGTGGCACTGGTTCCTATACATTATAACCATAGGCATAATTTGGAAGGGGCCAATATTTAAGTTAAAATCAGAATTAATTAGCAAATATTCATAATACAGTAAAAGTTATTTGAAATGTTTTCTTAAGTTTAAATAACGATTCATTCATAGTTTTCCATAGTAGATGTTAGATACCAACAGATCACAGAATATAATAATATAGGTTTAATAAGGTATACAGGTATTATAAATTAGTTATTACTTATTAAAATACAAATTTGCAATTTCATAAATCTATCATATAATTGTTCTTATATATATGAGAACTTAAATAATGTTATTTATTTTGATAAAATTATTTTTAATTTTAGTACTAAGTTTATTGTAATATATTAAATTTAGGAAAGTAGATATAAGAAAAATTCATAAATACATTATGTTATATTATATTATACAAAGCTATATATTTTAAAGATATTTGAACATAGGGGTGTGAAGTTTTAACCATGTGAAGCCCCTCCAAGTCAAAAACTGAAATTGTACATATGCTTATAACTCAGTTTCATACTCTATGTATGAGTATTATTTGTATTTGTATTTGTATTTTGATTTTTTTTTTTTATGAAACAAAATAAAAATTTAGATTGACATATAATCTTAAAGTTTATTATAAAGTACAAAGCTAAACAAAATATTTTATAACATCCTTATAAGCTTATAAGTATAGAGAACCATCTGCTGGACCCAGGTATCTTATAGAGATCAATAATACATCAATAAGTGTCCAAACTCCTAGACCTCCAAAACTGAATAGTTTGCCTATACCTTCTTGCCAATGTCCTAAATAAAATCTAAAGCAAAAATTAAAAAAATTTGATTACATACATTTTTAATTAAGAATAAAATTGAATATTATGTTAATATTTATTGTATCACACCTGTCAACACCAAATCCTCCTAGAGTAACACTTAAAATTAAAGCAGTTGACCACCGATGACCCCCTGTCCAATTACAGCGCAATTTTTTCAAAAATTGTCTTCTTCCCAAACATAAAACATCTCTGTTTACTGTGCAATTGGTCCTAAAATATTTTCCTTTTAAATAAAATATTAAATTTAGATGTCTTATAATTATTATTTGCAACTTATTTTTTTTCATAAAGATACAAACAACAATATATAAATATAGTCAAACAATTTAAATAATTTAATGAGAATAAGAAACTAAAAATATTTAGATTTGGTATTATAAAATATTATCATATCAATATTAGAAAACAAGCATTCAAAAACACAATTATTATATAATGTATATTATAATATATAATATATAATGGTAATAAAAGTACCTAACCATTTTTTGTTTCAAGCCCTATGATTAAAATTTATAGACAAAATAACAAATGATGTTAAATTTAAATTCGAATAAATATTCAGAAAATTTAACATTTCATTAGGATATCTGATATCGCCAAAATTTAATATTCTAAAGTTTTGTTGACTATTAATTAACACTATATTAGTTAAATAAATATAAATACTTATAATAGTAGAGACCGGTACTTTATGTATCTGCATATTCATATTAATTGTATGCACGACTATAAGGTTTTGAAATGTGAAGGTTTTATAACAAGTTGATTCCACAGGGGATATTTTATTTAAAGAATAAAAATATATAATAATATGGTTATTAAATCATATAATTTTCATGTTTTAAATACTTTAAAAGAGTAAATAAGTAATATAAGTTACTATTCTTAATTTTAATAAAAATAAAATTTAATAATGATATGTTTATCAATAATTAATGTAAAATTATAATAAAAATATTTTGATAGTCAATACATTTTTTCTTTGTTTAATGGCTATTTTTACATTTCATTAATGTTATTTACATGCAATAATTTTAATCTTTTCAATTTTTTTTATGACAAGTTATTATTTTTATTTATTTTAAATACAATCTAAGTATTAAACAAATGTTTATTTATTCAAACGCTAGTGAAATTAAGTGTGATTTACTTATTTATTATTTTAGAACCTATATAAATTGTATATCTTTTACATTTTTAATTGTCATTCTAAACATTTTCTAACAAATACATAAAGTATAATAAACATTAAACAATATACAGTTTTTATTTATTTTATTATATAAATGATTTGACTATACAATCTATTGGTACTTAAAAATAAATACTGTATATTGTATAATAAATACTGAAATGAAAAAATATGTCTGTATAAAAGATCTATTTTCTAATTTGATACAAATTTAAAATGTATAGGTATCGATATAGTGCATATTTTATAAGTTTTTGTTCTTGTTGGAGGATATTCTGCCATTATTATCATGAATGTTTGCATGATATTTTTCACCTTTTTAGTGCATACAATTCTGGTCTTTACTAATGAAGTACCTAATATTTGATTATCAAACCCTAAGTATTAAAATTCAAATTTTATCAGTGTTAGGTAGTAATGTAACGGAAGTAACGCGTTACGTAATTGCATTACAATTATTTTCAAATAACGAAAATGTAATGAAAATTACTTTTGATAAGTAATTTACAGAGAATAACGCGTTACAGTTTTAAATTATTTAGTACCTATTGTGAATTAAAAAAAAAAAAAAACTTAAAAATATATACCCGCGTTTTAACAAACTCTCCACAATATTCTATTTTCAATAGTTTTGACATGTCTAATATTAAGCCGTAAATTTTGAGAATAGTGATTTACATTTATTATTTAATTAAATTCTTCTAAATACTAAAGTTAGGTACACGGAACGTATGAATACATAATTATGTATTTATGTTCTTAACTAAACATCTTTTTCAAACTGTACTATATTTTCTGTAGGTAGTATATTTTTAGTTCCTTTGCTTATTGAATGACAATTGCTTAACAATAAAAAAAAATGTGTAACGAGAAAGTAACATAGTTACTTTTATATTTGAAAAGTAAAGTAATTACATTACAATTTCATTTAAGAAACGAGTAAAGGAACTTCATTACTTTTTAAAAGTAACTAACTCAACACTGAATTCTATACATATTTCATTACAAAACTGTGACTGATTTTCATAATCTTTATGAATATTTAAAATTCAATGGCCTATAAAACAAATTGTTTGCAGAATGGGCTTTTGTGACTTGTTATAATTTACATTACATTTAAGTCTTAAAATTGTTTTCAATGGTATTCAGTAATCAATATAAAAAAAATATTATACATAATAAAAATCTATTAACATAGAAACCTTCCATAAATCCAAAGCTAACAACTTAAACCTGTATTTTCAGCTAGGAGTCTTCAAACTATTTAGTTTATAGATTTCAACAAAATTAAAATTATTGTCACCAACAACATAACTACATAAAAATTAATTTATATATTTATTGGTATTTAATATAGTATGAATCAAAGTATAATTGATACAGCTTTAATTATTTGGGTAATAATAAAAATATAGATATTTAATAATTAAACCTAACTGATTAAAATACTAACTTGTAATAAGAAGGTGGTGAAGAAGCTGAATTGCAAGTTTTTTTCATACATTTGTACTCCCAGAACTCTGTTTGATAACAATATCTACAAGTCAAGTTTTTAGAAAATGAAGTTTCTCCCTAAAAATATAAAATATATATTAATTTAATAATAAACATTTCAGTATAATATCAAATACTCAAGATACCTGACAATGTATATTAGCATTACAGGTAGCTATAGTTTGATTTCCATAAATACAAGAATCATTCATTTTTTGACAACTTATACAAGGATATGGTAAGCTTGAACAAGGCTTATGCTGTAAATGTGTACATTCGAATTCCATATTAATATTATCTTCTTCTGGAGGTATCTTTAAACAAATAGTAATCACTTATTAGATATTATACAAATATGATTTAGATTATTTTGAACATAAATATTGGGTACTTGTACCCAATAATTATACTTCATGCATATTTAACAATCAAATCAGAAAAACATATCTATTGTTTTCAGATTGTTCCATGAGCTCATACTTACTGATGGATTGAGTTTTTTTTTCTTTTTGTAAATTAATGAGTCTGTATGATCATCATCTGAAAAATAACAGTTTAGTATAAAAATTATCTACTACAAATGAGTATAAATTAAAATTAGTCTTACCATTTTGAGATGAAATACAATTGACGATAAAATAACAAATTAATACAATCCCAAAATAATATTGTAGCTTCATAACTTATTGCATTATAAAAAAATATAAAATAAAATAATAAACTTAAAACACGAGTTACATAAGGTTTATTGCCATTTGTTATTGAACTTAGAATAAATAGTGAACTTTTATAATTATTTGAGATGCATATATTTTTGGTCGGATTCTTCAAGAGTTAAGACATTCGCAAGATACCTATATATATCACAGACTATATAGTCTGTATATTTAATATTTATTATTTACCTAAAAAAAAAAAAAATGTGTATTCTACAGTAATTTAATTAAAATTATTTTTATCAAAATCCAATATGAACATTGAACACCAGCTGCAGCTGAGAAAACGAGTTTTTCTCATGTTATCTATGCTTATGATAAGAGCCAAACCATATCTATAATAGGGGTATTTTACCCATTATACTACCTCATTGCCCCTTAAAGGTATGTAACTACATTTCATTTTAAGTATTGAATAATTATTATCTTATGGCGCATGGGTGGCCTTTGCACAGACTTATAAATTTATAATATATTATAATTTATAAGTCTATGGGCCTTTGCGTGGTTATTGATCTATATTAGTACTTGAGTACATAGTTACTATTTTTTTTATAGTTAGTATTTTTATTATGAAGTAAAATCAGGAAAAAAGGATGTAAAATTGTATTAAAATGTATGCAAAAACTCTTTATGATCTTATTGGGATTCTAATTCTTTCGTTTTTTAAATTTCAACAAGTATCTATGTACATAACTATATAAGTAGAATTAGTAGAAATGATTTTAACTTTCGAGAATTTGATGTTTCCACAATCGATGCAAAATCGCGGCGTGGTAAAAATAAATCTGGTGCACACATTAAATGAGGTCAAAGTTTAATTTTTTTTCTATGGCTTCAAGCATCCAAACGACCATGTAAATGTAATATACTAATATGTATTGTTGAGTAGTGACTTTATAGTGTTAAGCAATACTAATTGACGTGTCGACACGTCATGTAATTAAATTAATTTATATACAAATCCACTTTGGTGACATACTGATATGATATAATCGTGAAGTTGGTTCAATTGGAAAATAGTGGTTTATGTACAGGTATGAATGCAAATTTACACAAGCAATGGACTAGGTATAACTGATATAAGCCGTATTTGGGGCAACAGTTTCAACTGAACTAAAAACCATTTCTATGTATTATACCATGTTAAAAAATTTAAAACATAACTTATTCCTAGGAATATAATACATGATTAGCACAGCTACAACCACGAATTAAAATATCTTAGTCCGTTGCTATAACTTACAGGAGTCGGGAGTTATTATTATTATTTAATATGTTTATTAATAAAACCACAGAATAGAATATAAAACAAAGGAAAAGAAACAATGCTAAATGCGAACCAGCCGAAGTGCCGAACCACGATATTATTTTTAATTTTTTAATATGTTTACCGAACGGTTTACCATATTGTTTTATTCTTTGGGTCATGGTTGTATGTATCTATCTATGACCGTGCTTTGGGTTAACAGTGCGGGTAACCGGCATCTACCAAAGATTTTACAGATTGGTTTTTTATCTCTATATTTATCAAATATACTTTATCAACTGATGAAAAAAATTAAAATCGCCTTTACGCTTCACGGGTTATGAATAAGTACCTATATAATCGACTTATGATTGCTTATGAGTTATGAGTAAAAGATACATGAGTTATGAATTACGAACTGTGCTCAAGTTGATTTACATTTTCGCCGTTTTTGCACTCACATATTTTAATTATTATCAAATTAAAGTTGAAAATATTACCTGGAACTGAGATAAACGCTTATTTTAATTTAGGATAGTCACAAATTTAATGTCACAGGTTTTATCTGTGAAAGTGTGAACTGTGGTGTTTCAATTGTTTAATTTATCTACATCAATTTTAAAGTAGACTTTCTAAATAATTTTAAAATGAGTTTTTCACATGCTCGTAGTATACTGCAGGTAAAACATTACGTGCCTACTTTCAAACTATATACCTATCAGTCTTTTAAAATGTTAAATATTTATTCATTTAGATTTTCAGAAATATGTAGGTATTTCAAAATATTTATTTAACTTAAATTACGTTTCTTAAACTTATTATATCTAATGTGTTATAAGCTGAAAAATTTAGAATCTATTTATTTCCAGAATTCTAGCAAAGTATTACACTATAGTAACAGCTTAATGTCCAATAGTATTCGCGGATTGACTATACCAATTGTAGTGGAACAAACTGGCCGTGGTGAACGTTCTTATGATATTTTTTCTAGACTTCTTAAAGAACGAATTGTTTGTGTTATGGGCGAGGTTGGTACATATAACAAAATATTAATTTTTGTTTAAAAATTATTTGATATTTATAAAAATGTTTATTACTAGATTAATGATCATGTTGCTTCTCTAGTAATTGCTCAGTTATTGTTTTTACAATTTGAAAATCAAAAAGCTACTATCAATATGTATATTAATAGGTAAAATATTATATTAAACCTAATAGATCTATATTAAATATAAATATTCATGACTGTTTTTAGCCCTGGTGGAAGTGTTACTGCAGGTCTAGGTATATATGACACAATGATGTATATTAAACCAGATGTATCAACTTGGTGTATAGGACAAGCATGTAGCATGGGGAGTGTTTTATTAGCTGCAGGAGCAAAAGGTAAAAGACATGCTCTACCACATTCAAGAATTATGATTCATCAACCATCTGGTGGAATGCAGGTATTAATTAAGTATACAATCAATTATTTTTTTTAGTTATATGTATAATAACTAAATATTTTGACGAATTTGTTAGTACTATTTATTAAACATTTTTTCACATTGTATTACTATCAGAACCATAATACTACAAATTATACTTACATTTTTAATTAAAAAATTTAAGTTTTCTCTAATGTATTGAGATTATGATTTGAGACTTTAAGTAATTTACGTTATCATTTGCAGTTGCTTAATAAAAACGTTATATAGATATATGTATTATTCTTTTGTGATTTTTATTAATATTTTGTAAAAATTAAGTAAATTTTAATTTGTACTTTTAAATATTATATTCATTTCTTAAGTACATTGAATGCATGCTACATGTCATTATTTTTTCTCAGGGAAGTTAAATTTGTATATAATATTTAATTTATGATGATAAGTAATGAGATGAGGAATGTATTTATATTGTAATGGTTTATTTAGTACCTACATTTTTATGTTTTATACTATTGTTCCGTTAATGTCTACAAGAGGTACAGGTCTATGAAGTTCTCATCATAGAATTAAAATTCATTGTTAGTCAGATAATCAGGAGTGTGTGTTTTAAAAACTAAATTTTATTGGTTGTCTATCTACTTAAAATATAATATAGTTTAAATGTAAATTAACATTGATGCTAATATAAAGTACATTTCAGGGAAAAGCTTCTGATATGAAGATTATTACTGATGAAATTTTAAGACTCAAATCTTCATTGATAGAAATTTATGTTAAACACACCGGGATGCCAGCTGAAAAAATTGGTAAGTTAATTCAATTGTTATAAAAATAATACATTAATAACGATTTTAAATTAATCATAAAAGGCAGTAGCGTACTGATGGGGGAGGGTTAAGGGTTTAACTTCCCAAAAAAAAAAAATTAAAAGAGACTTAAATCCCAGCAGACTGTACTTGATTAATTTTCAATATCATCAAGAAAAATAAATATCATGTTGTAAATTATTGTTATATATACTATAATATATTAATTTTTCCTTAATGTAATTGTATTGTACTAAACACGGTTATTACGCTAAAAAATGTATAATTTAAGTTTAAATAAAAGAGTGAGTATTCTTAAAAAAAATCATCATATAAAATACTAATTTATTATGTTATTTACTACTCAAAGTATGATAGTGATAAAGTGATTATTTTATTAGGGTGTTTTTTTAGTTCACTTGTAACGATTTCTTTGGGTAAAAAGCTATTGCTTAAACAAAAGTTATTTAGTTTCAACACATTTTATTTTTATGCTAATAAATTCTTAAAACTGTGGTAACATTTTTAAAAAAATGCAATCAAAATAAAAAAGAACGGATGGACCTCGCTTTGCTGTACAGTTGGAGGTGGAATGCACCTCGTTTATAGGATAGGTTATTATTAAAATGGATTTGTTAAATTTGAATGCAATGATAGATATCATTGTATACGAATAACAATTCTGAACAGAGTTAATATGTTTGTCTAAAATGGGTATATAATAATGTAATATTTTATATTGAAATTAAAATATAATGCAATAGTATGCAATTTCGTAAAAATTTAAATTTCAAACGGTCATAAATTTTTTTCCTTCTGGTCCGGTAGAAATTTTTTTAAAGATTTTTGAAAAGTAGCTTATGGATAACCTAGTGTTAAAATTTTAAACCTTAAGTATGAACAGAATAAATTTTATGAATTTTTATCTACCAAATAACTTGCAAATTATCATGATTTTGACACATTTTATACAAATTTGAGTTTTATGGGCTTATAAAAAAAATTGAATGAAAGGATCTCCGATATTTTTTAGTTACGATAAGTTAAACTTATTATAAACTTTGTATTAAATTTTCAAAAGTTTTCGGCCAGCCAATTAAATTTTATAGATATTTAAAAACATTTTTTTACAAAAATCAAAAATTTAAATTGTCCATAAATAAGTCAAAATATGTCAAAATACTTTGAAAATATAGCTACGTATAGAGAACGCCAATATAAAGATTTGGTGAAAATTTCAAGTTGTTGCGGTTTTTTGTTTTTAAGTTAGAGCATTTAAGAAAAATGTATTTTGTAAAAACGTGATTTTGCATAAAATTTCCCGTTTTTTTGTAATTTTTTTATCATTTTTTTCGATTTTTTCAAAAAATATTAAAAAAGTGGATTTTTGACTTGCCCAAGTACCATCTACATTCACTTTCCTTTCAGAAAAGTTGTTGTTTAAGCAAATCGAAACATTTTTACTGCCAAAAAAGGTGTCGTCAGACATGTAAAAGAAAACAAAAAAAAAAAAACACATCATTGTAGAATCAATAGATTCTATCAGGCCGTTCAGAATCTAAAATTAGAAATATTTGAATTTTAAGTAGTTTTAAATACATAAATATTTTAAGACAACTCAAGTATGATTTTAATATGCATTATACAAAAATGTATGGATATATAGTTTTTCATCTACATAAAAACTTATGTAAGATAAGCATCACCATAAATAGAAATTGATATTTGAAAAAGTTGAGTCTTAGTAATTTGTTTTTACTTTTGACTCCGTTTATTTCTCAACAGAACTTTGAATTCTTTGAATTCGTCTAGTCATATTTATATAATTTTATCTAGTTTTTCAATTTTTTGATACAAATAGTTTAGAAGACTGTTCACAATTTTGGAGGTGTTAAACCAAAGAATCTTTAGATATATTCTATATAATACACGCTTGATTATTATTTTATTCATGAATACTTGTATTCATATAAAATTTATTTAATTGAATATTTTTTTGGGTACTGAAAATTTTAGTAATTGTTATTACTTGCGCCATTTTGATGCAAATTATATAAATTTAATTTTCTAGTTAATTAATGAAATCATATAATATTTTTTTGTACTATCTCATGAAATCAAGTGAAAAAATAGTTTAATAGCAGAATTATAAAAATAATAATGATAAATTATTATTTTAATAAATAATTATTATTTTTGTTCTGTATTAAACAATACAATTTTGAATTTTAACCTATGTATATATAAGAATTTTTAAAATAATTAATTAAATTTTTAAATAAAATATTTTTTTTGTTCTATTATTATAAGATATTGTGGTATATTAAACTATCATTATAATCATGTTTAATAATGTATTAAAAAGTATAGTTTCATTGTAGTTCAACATACAGAATTAAATTAGAAAATAATAAATAATACTTAAACTTTGTGTAAAATATTAATTTAAGTATTAATTTCTTTTTAGATGCTAGCATGGAATCAGATCATTTTATGAGCGCTGATGAAGCAGTTACTTTTGGATTGATTGACAAAGTCGAACAACCTTCAATAAATTAATTTTTTTATTTTATTGTATATTTTATGTCAATTTAAATATTAAAACATTAAAATATTTTTGTTGAACTTCATTATTGTGTGGCTTTATTTTATTGAAGAAAAAAATAATCTAGATAAATAAATAATTAATTTCAACAGTGATATTATTTATGGGATGTAAGTATGTGAATTTTTTGAATGTCTGTATAAATGTAATTTACCAACTATATCATTGCCCACTATCTTGAAAACAATATATTTAAGACCGTGTTATTAACATTATAAAACCAAGTTACACAATTATCTTGAATACCCTGGGAAAATATTAAATTTATTCTCTGTGTTGTAAATTTTACTTTAGGATGAATCAATAATTTAGTTAGACTATTTTTACAGTTTATAATGTATCTATGAATAGATATTACATTAAAATAAACAGTACTCAGTTATATATTTTTATGAAGTAATTCAAATTATAAATTTTATTTATAATATTCAAACTAATACAAACATTGTGAACTCTGAAGTTAATTGGCTATCATCCAATGTGGGAATGCATGTTTTCTATATTTAGATTTCAGATAAGCTATAGTGAGAATCTCTGAGTATCCCTAAAGGTTATAAATTCTGATGTATCCAAACTGTTTGAATGTATAATTACATTGAATATTAGAAAAAGTGAATGTTTTAAGTATGAATATTTATATAAGAATATGTACATTTCTTGTTGCAGTTTTTTTTGTTATTTATGCTATAGATATTCAAGATGACAAGAAGAATAAATTGGAAGAACTTTTGTAAGTGAGACCTGACTTTTATTAGCTTAGATTATATCAAAATTAAGAGTTTGTGTATTTTTATTTAATTTAGGGTGGAAAATTGGGCTGAGACATTTGGCAAAGAATTATGGTACTTGGGACAAAATATAACTAAATCTGATGAAATAAAACTGGTATTAGACTATATGTTACATATAATACACATATTTAACTATTTAATACATTTAATCAAATATTTTTTAGCGCTATAAAAAGTTAAATGAAACACATGTGTTTAGAACAAATGCTAGTCAGCTATTGCAAAATATATCGACAGCAATGAATCGTATGATAAGATTGAAAATGACTGCTGTATCAGTAAATACATATAATGTTGCGTTTTAATTAATTTATATAAACTATAAGTATAACTTTTAGTGTCTAATGGATGCAGCAGAACGTTTATCGGAAGAATTTGAATGGAAATTCTACGGAGATAATGGAATTTCTAATTATACCTACTATAATGCAAAGTATTCACCAGTTGAAGGTATAGATGATTCTAGTGATGAAGATCGAACCGCTTCAAATATATCATTGGATTTAGGGAAAACTATAATAGAATTAAAATTTAAAACTATGAATCTGACAAAAAATGATCACTTTTATGGATTACCTGCTAATACTAATTACAGTGCTGTTTATTTACCAACAATATTATTTGAAAAACGTATGTGAATTTTTTATTTTCAATACAAGTTTATTAATTTTAAAAAAATTTTCAGTTGAATATGTTCAAATACCTTTACAATGGTCTGAACAATTGGATGAAGTGTTTTTACAAAATTATCGCAGTGATCCATCACTTTCTTGGCAATACTTTGGTAGTACAGCTGGATTTATGCGTCATTATCCTGGTAACTCTAGTCTTAAAAATTATGTAATACTCTCGAGTATAAAATATATCAAATTATAAGTTTGAAATCTTATTTTATTATTAAATTATACTATATTAACAAAAATAAAGATTTGTTTGAAGTATATGAATTTTTGGCTTGATTTAATTTAATTTTTAGCTTATAGGTGGTCGGCTAAACCGAGTGTATTTGACACACGTTTGAGGCCATGGTACATCCAAGCTGCAACTTGTTCAAAGGATGTAGTTATTTTATTAGATATATCTGGTTCAATGTATGGCATGCATCAGTCAATTTCTCAGCTAGTAATTAAATCTCTTCTAAAGACGTTCAATAATGATGATTCAATTAATATTATTTTTTTTAATACTAGTTTCAATTACTTAGTAACTTGTTTTAAAGAAATATTAGTTCAGGTAAAAATAATAATTTAATATATTAATTATGTACCATGAATGTTATATTAAAAAGGTACTATGAATTATAGAGCAACAAAAATAAATGTCAAAATGTCGTATGCAGTCTAGACTGTAGTCAATACTAAATGTACCATGTAGTCTACTTGATAGCTGTTATATATTAGCGCTATATAAAGCTCTAATTTATGTTTTGTACTTTCAACAATCTAAATGAAATTTTATCAAAAACAATAATAGCCTAGACTTAAATATTTGTCCACCTAAAGATACCTAAACATATTTTTCAAAAACCAGTTTTACTGGTAGCATTTAAAAATGTTGTCAAATTTGTCAATAAATGTATATCTTTAATAATACAACTTTTCTTATAAAAAATATTTCATGTGTTTAATGTCCCAAACATTTGGTAGTAATATTGATTACAACACTATAATATAAAAAAAAAAAATTATGAAATTGAATGTAAAATTGAAGGTGAAAAGAAATGAGTAACATTTTACACATTATAGAAGAAATATTAAATGTCTCTTATGAGCTTTTTAAACATTGAAAATACTAAGAAATTTAAATTAAAGATTATTGGCATACAAATTATAGTTTAACATGTAGTTTATTCCTAATAGACTAGTAGACTGCATACAACACAATATCCAGGGAGCAACATTTAACTGTTAAAACTTATTAATTGGCTTTTAAGTAAAACTTGCATTTTTAATAAAAAGTTTAATAACATTTTGAAGTCATAACATTTTGAAGCTACATATCTCAATTCAAAAAAAAAGAATCATAAGTACACTTTAATAATTCATTCACAACATAATATAATAAAGGTATTATAATCAATTATTTTATTTATTTCAGGCCACACCTGAAAATTTGTACACATTTTATAAAGCTATAATTGAAGATACAAGATTATCACCCTCATCCACAGCAAACTATAGCAAAGCATTTATTGAAGCTTTTGAACTTTTATCTAAAGTATGATTTTAAATATAATTTAGTACTAGTATGTAAATATTTTTTTTTTTAGAACAAAAATAACAACAAATGTTCTGAGCAAACATGTAATCAAATGATTATGTTAATCACGGATGATGATCCTAATGAAGAACTTTTTGAAGTAGTTAAAATATATAACCGTTTTGATAATAATACAAACATACCCGTTCGTATATTTACTTACATGATAGGTCGTGATATAACAACAACACCAGAACTTGAACGTCTTGCCTGTGAAAACAGAGGTATTTAATTCACTTAATTCTATTTCAAATACATAAATAAATAAGTAATTAATTAATATCATATAAACAACCTACCTCTATGACTATAATCTTAATATACAAATACAAGCTATAATTATTTTATATTACAGGAAGTTTTGCACATGTACATTCAAAAGATGAAGTACTTGAAAGTGTATTAAAGTACATAGCAATTTTAGCAAGACCATTAGTGTTACAGGCTGAAAAACATCCTGTAACATGGTCTCATACATTTATGGATATATCTGTAAGTATTAACTTTTTAAAATATATATATATATTGTTAGATGTAAATGCATTGCATAAGTTAAGTTCAAACTCATAATTATATTAATGTTAAGAGCATTTTGTTAGGATCCATATGTATCAAGTGCTTTGAAAAGTACAATGGAATTTGATAAGCAGAAAAATGATCTAGCTGCTAATTTGAATGAACAAAAACAATTCCCTAACCAACATAAAATGGATTCTAAGTATTTAGTATTGAACTCTGAGGTATTACGCGTGTGCACTTTTTGTTTATCAAAACCCAGATTCCCAAATACCTTGTAGACAGAATTATTCCAACTATCTGAAACAAACAGAATAAAAGTTGTTTATATAAGACCTATATAGTTAAATATTATTTATAAAAAATTAATATACTTTTAACTTTTACGTTTTAACTTATACTTCCCGTGAAATTGAATGTACTTATAATTATTACAGTGGATATAACATTTATAATCATAGTATAATACCTATAGCAATTATCTAGTTAGAAATGTTGAGTATTAACATTGATTATAAATAGTATATAAATAGTATTTATAATCAATAGTATTAATTATCATAATAACTTATTAATATCAATAAAAAAAATTGTCTAATATTATTATTATAAAATAGAGTAAAGATGAAGATGGTGTTTATCAAGAATACAGACCAATGACTGCTATATCAATACCCATATTTAATAAGAAGAGAGATGAATTTAACAAGGTTATATTTAATTAATGTTTATTGTTTATAGTTGAAGTTTACTGTAATAGTATAATGACAAATTTAAACAATGAAATAGTAAATAATAAATAAATAGTACTTAATAAGTTAATCATTTAAACAGTAATTGTTAAAAAAGACATAATATTTTTTGTAGACTAAAGTTAAAGGAGATTTACTTGGTGTTGCTGGAACAGATGTACCAATTGCTGAATTTGAAAAACTTACACTTCCTTACAAAGTAAGTAAAATAGGATAGGTAATTTATATCTATAAAAATATGATTGATAAGTAGTACATATTATTTTGTTACTTGTTTTATATTTTACAAATTATATAATACATTTAGCTATTAGTACATGATATAGTACTAAGGTAAAGGTAAACGACTGCACATAAAGATACAGAATATACAGCCTTAATGTTGACAGCCAATGCATTGTTTGAAGTAAAAAAAAATTTATCATTAATTTTCCTTTTTTTAAAACATTTTTCATTCAGCACTTATTATAACTTGATTATAAAATTTATTAAAATAAAAAAATAAAAATATTTTTTTATTAAAATTTCTAAGTCACAATTATAAGTAAGATGTGAAAGGAACATTTTAACTGCTGAATTGCTAAATTACTCATCCGAGTACAAGAAACTAAATAAGTGGTTTAACTGAAGCCAGCCGGCCAATGAATGATGAACTATACCACTATGCCACGCTATGTTTCTCATGTAATAGTGTTGAGTTTGTCATATATGTTTTAGATTGGAGTAAATGGTTATGCTTTTGTTGTTACAAATAATGGCTATGTGCTATTTCATCCAAAATTAAGGCCTGTTGTAAGTAAATATGATCAATAAGCATTTTTTTAACCAAAAATTAAATTCTACCATAAAATACAATTTTAAGGAGGATGGTATTCTTAAAGAAAATCATAATAGTATAGATTTAACTGAATTAGAAATGATAGATGATAATAAAGAAGACGAACAACCTCGACAACCACATCAAGATATAGTTCAAGTAATATTATATTTTTTGTAAATATTATAACTTTTATCAATTATTTAATAAAATTTAAAATTTATATTATTATTTAAATAGTTACGTGAAGCAATTGTTAATCACAAACGTGGATCAATGGAAAATTTAAGCATTAAGTTCCATTACGACAATATGGTAAACAATTAGTTATTATATACATTAGTATTGATATTAAATAATAATTATTATCATGGTTTATTTATTTAGAGAAGAGTTGGCTCTGAAGTTCGTAATTATCACTATACTGCATTAGATCCAAAGATTGAAGGTCCATTTACACTTGGTTTAGTATTACCTGCTTCATATGGGAATAACTGGATTAAAGCTGGTGATGAAATTAATAAATCGATAGGAAGTGGTAATTATTACTATGTTCGGATGTTCCAAGAAATATAAAATAAAATTCAGTATTTTTTAAAATAAGTTTATTTGATCAATAATTGTAGGTGAACAATTCGATAAATATTTTCAAGATAAATGGAAAATTCATCCTAACTGGTATGATTATGTTATTAGGACTAAACACAATTCCTATATTTTTGCTACAAGTAATACATTTCAGGGTTTATTGTGATTATTTCCATTCATCTGAGAGAAAATTTGAGAATCCTGAAGAGAAACTACTTCATTTCATGGAAAAAATATTTTCTCCAGATTGGGAATGGAGAGAACAATATCCAGATTCGAATTTTGAAAATATTTCTATGGATGAATTTGATAGAAGTAAGTGGACATTTTTTGATAAATCATTCAACTTCCAATACAAAGACTTCAAGTTCAATCGCCTAATATCAAAGTATATTTTACTTGCTTTATTCTATTTAACATTCCCCTTAAGTCATTACTAGTCATCACTTGATTTTATTATTTGATAATAGGTGAATGTGATAGAAAATCAATAGATATAGATGAGTTCTACTGTAAGTGAATATAAAATTTATATTGAATTTATATTTTAAAATAAATATATTAAATGTTAAGGTGATAAAGAGTTGATGCAATTATTATTTTTTGATGCAAAAATTACGCATGCATTGTACAATTTAACTTGGAAACCAACTACAGAGTTTGAGTAAGTTTTAAATGATATATTATTTTAATAATTTACATAAATGAATTTGCTGACATATATTAATGGTTTGAAACTTTAGAAAACACTATGTAGATCAATATAGTGTAAGTGTTAGGTTTTTGGCAACCCAAGGAGGATTAAGTAGATGGCAACATATACTTGATCTAGCTGAAGATGAATTGTATGTACAAAAACATAATTTATAGTTAAAACAGAAAATTTAAAATGTTGTGTATCACTTCAGACAGTTTGGAGACATTCATAATCGTTCAGTTGAGGAAGTTTGGTATAAGCGCCCAGTACTATATCGTAATTTAAATCCACAAGCTTTTGTCTTTTCAGTACCTTTTAATTCTGGTATTTAAATGTCAAAAACATAGAAAGTTTCAATATTAATATTTTACATATATTACAAAGGTGACAATGATAAGTTAAAAATAACAGCTAGTCATGCTATATTTGTTGAGGATGAAAATGATGAAGCACCCGGGTCAGTAGTTGGTTATGAAATGTTACATAAAAAGTTTTATGATCGTTTTATGGAAATAACGCAGACAAATGAAAATGTAAACACTTTTTATTATTATTTTATGGACTATTTACTAATAATTAGTGATTTTTAGTGTCCTAGTTGTTTACCTTGTGCATCTGATCATCTTGATTGTTATATAATTGATGAAAATGGATACGTTGTTTTATCAGAAATTCCAGCAGATACAGGTAGATTTTTTGCACAAACTGAATTAAAGAGTACAGGAGTTATTATGGAAAACATGATTTCAAAAAAAATATTTAGACGTATACCTATGTTTGATTACCAAGCTTTATGCAAAGAAAGAATACCAACTACAAGTGCATCATCATACATGTTAACAGTAATTTTATTTAATAAAATACCAATAATTATAATATTAATACTAATAATTACTAATACTTTGAAGTATTAACTTGCTTTTAATTATATTTTCTATAGCCATTTTACGTAGTGTACACAAGTCTTAAAATGCTATTGATGAACTTTTTGTGGCTATTAATTGAAGGCAATTTAGTTCATGTATGGTCAATAAACGAAGGTAAAACTAAAAAGAAAAGAAGTTTTAATTTTAACTGAAATAATAATAATCATACTTCTTTATTGTACTATTTAAGGAAATGCAGATGATTTCACGATCTATAAAAATCCAGAAAAATTTAAAATCAACAATAAACCATGTGATAAGAAAGCTGATTTGTTCATGTTACAACATGAACACCTTAGCGCTGAAGGATATGATGCACCACCACCAGCTGGTTCAACTATAAGGTAACAACTAATAAACGCAAATTAAATTTACTCCTAGATATTACTACACTTTTAGATTCCAAATAATGTATTCTGTTTTTTAATATGTAAATATACATAAATATGCTTTTTTTTGTTTAGACCATTTTTTGTTAAACGTATAGCCCATTCAAATTTACTTCTAGTTGTGGTAACAAATGCTGAAAGTAGTCAAAGTAATTTAAGTGTTAACCCAGTTAAAGTGGAATACAATGACACATTAGGTACAGATCACAGCTGCAACAAATTAAACCTAAACCCTTTTCATAGGCGCAAATTAGGTGGATGTTATAACAGTCATCCAGAGGTAATACAATTTCAAAATATTAAATAAATCACATGTATTATTTGACTTAATTAAAATACAAATTATTTTGAAATTTTAATAATAATACAAATGATTTTGATTTTATAGGAGCCAAACACTAAAGTGTGTTCAAAAAGTAATTTCAACAAGTCAACATTAGTGTTAATATTAATAATGAGCATTTTAAGTATACAAATTTATAACTAATACATCTATCATTTAACACTTAATTGTAATTTTTAATTTAAAAAAATGTATATATTTATCAATGATGTATTTACAACGATTGAGTAAAATTATGATATTAATTATTAAAGGATAATTTCAAATAAATTCTATAAATAAAATACACATATTTTAATCAAGATATTAAAGAATTTCAGCAGACAAAAAACTATCTAAAGTCTTATTTCCATTGGATGGTAGTGGTTTTTTTTTGAAATTAGAGACTAATTTTCTTTTTTTAAGTAATGGTTTTTGTCGATTTGGAAACACATCTGGTTTTGATCGACCACCAAGGCCATCATACATTTCTTCATCTGAACTACTTGACAAATCAATAGATCTTGACACATAATTAGCACTTACTGATTTAGAAGTTAAAGGTGGTCTCATAAATCCAATTGGTCGCCTGGGACTTTTAGGCATAAATGTGTTTACCTGATTGATAAGATAATGTAATTAGTAAATTTGATTAAAAATATATGTAATCATTTTAGAAATGTATATTACTTACAAATTGTGATGATGATTGTTCTGTTCTGTTCGTTATACTATAAGGTTTTAATTGTCCTTTTTGTTGTATTGAACTTGAAATTGAATTTTCTGGAGAGTATACAGAAGTTTTTAATCCCTGAAAGTTGAATAGCAATTGATGTAAACTTATTTCTATGATTATACAATGATTTATACTTTTTTCAGAAACACAAACTAAATTAATGAGGTAAAGTTCGATAAAAAAAAAAGAAAAGAAAAACCAGTATAAAATTTTGCTAAATATATTTATTTGATAATTGATACCAATTTATGAACTTCTTCTGAACCATGGCTTATTGGCATTTCAGGAGCTGGACTCTCGTGAATTATTCTTTTACGTAATTCTGCTCTTCTTGGAGTATTATCATTTGCTTGGATCATGGATTCTAAATTTTCACATTTCTTTTGGAGTCTTACAATTTCTGCTTCAAGATCAGTAATTTCTGATTTTAATTTCCTAAAACCCAATAATTAAATACATTTAAAAATGACTTCTGTTTATACTTAATCATGTAAAAAAAATGTAAACATACTAAAAACTAAATATATAAAACATACACGGAAACTCAAATGTTAAACTGTATTAATTATCCATAACTTTATATGACTAATTTTTAACAAATGTAATAATTTTCATACTATCAGTATAAAATACAATATTCAAGAGTTTTAAACAAATTTTTTAAATATTTAATTCGTAGGTTTTAAAGATAATTTATTTTACTTTTATCACAAATTAGTAGCATAACAGTATATACAGGTGTACATACAAATTAAGTAACTAAGATGTAAAAACAATTGTAAATAACAGATAAAATATTGATTCTTAATGAACCAAGTCCTTTATTGTTTTTCATTGGGTGGTTGGCAACTAAGACAAGTCCTTTGTATAATTTATTATGTTAGTTAAATTTATTTGAATATAATATGTCAAATTATTGCATTTGGAAAATGATTCTGAGCAAAGAATGCTAAAAAATATTAATTTAATATTTTTGTAGTTATAAGTTATCTATAAAAATAATAAATTACTATGCTGTTCTAACTTAAGATAATGCTACTATAAGAAAGCAGGTAGCCTATATTTTACAATTGACTTGAATAATTTAGCAAATATGTAATCAGTAGAACCAATTTTATAATCATGGTTTTAATATTAGAGTATGCTGACATATTTTCAAACTTCTAGAGAATATTTTTATTTGATAAAAATTTATGTTATTTTAGAATCATTTTGATGAATATAAAATGTTAATGTAAGATATTTTATAATAGAAAAATTGTTTGTGAGTTAGTAGTACTACATATTAGATAGTAAATAGTAATTTTGTAATAAATTTAAATTTGATGCTTAAGTAAATTACATACTCTATAACTCGATTATTCATAGATTCTTTTGAATTTACATCACATAAATGCTTCTTCAGTTCCAAATATTTGGTGACACGTTGCGAAAACTTAATTTCTAAATCTCTGTTACTATCTTTTAATGTTTTAATTTCTCTGAAAAGTAATTAACAAATTATAAAACAATTGGTATGTAATATAGGGTTACGAATACATTATTTTCAGAGTGATTTCAGACAATGTTTCATTGTGCATTTTAATACATAAATGGATGTTAAAATGATATTTAGATGAAACATAATTAGTAATTCTAAACATAATCTAAAGAAATCATTGACAGCGTATATCTCGAAAGGGTTTTAAAAAATTTAATTTAGCATAAACTTAAATATAAATTATAGTATGTTTAGAATGAATAACACTGTTTCAAAAGTGATGTTCTTCACTTTTTCTTCAATTTTTTTGTAATAAAATAAAGATTTTGAATTGATAAAAAAAATGTTGAATTATTTCTGAGGACATTAATGAGGCATTTTTTTGGAAATAATTTTATATCTTTAAGGATTTATAATTCTGGGTCCTAATAATAATTAATATCAAATAATCACAGTAAAATAATGCAAAATACTTACCTTTTAAAAGAAGTTATAAGCAAACATAAAGTTTGAATATCAGTCTTTTTTTTTAATAAACATACTGCTTCTTGGGAATCCGCCGGTGTTCCATATAATATATTATTTATCCTGAAATAAAAAACATTATTATTTTATTTAATATTTATAATAAAATGGAAAGTATTATAAGAAATATTTGAGTATTTTAAAAGAAAATTTATCTTACGATTGATATTTTTCCAAATCTTTTCTTAATTCTTCTGCTTCAAGCTTATAGCAAGTGGATTTTTTGCATTCAGATTTTAAAAAACGAATATTTTCTTGCAAACTAGATACAACTGTTTGATGACCCCGTATTTTATCTTCTACATCTTTAACATGTTTTCTACAAACATAATAAATATAAATTGTATTTAAAATATTAGCAATATAATTTCATCATATAATTTCTCTACTTTAATGAAGCCAGCTGTTCTTTTTCTTTTTTGGTTTCTTTCAATAAATTTTTTATTTCTTCATCCTTGAGTGTATTTTGAAATGAGAGTGATTGAACCTGGTGTGTAAGTGAAGATATGTCTTCTTTTACACTTAAATTTGAATTATTGTGAAAATACAATTTAATAACTTGTTTGTCTGTTACTTTTGATCGACAATGAGGACATGTTTGTGATCTGAAAATAACAATAAAAAACAATCCAATAATTAATTATAGATATTCTTTAGAAGATATTATATCTATTGCTGAAAATGTAATTTGTTTGACTGATCATTTTACTACTTTTTCTGATTATAACAACATTGAAATGGTAAAATTAGTTAAGTAAGAAAAAAATTGAAATAAAATCTTCAAAAATAATGTGTTATTAAACAAAAGTATATTTTTACCTTTTAATCCATGTCATAAGACAATCATAATGAAAGACATGGCCACATGGTGTTGAATGAACGGATTCAGGATGAATTCCAGTGAAAACATCACCACAAATCGAACAAGATGCTAACATTTTACTTTGAAAAAATATTGTATATTAAAATAAATTTTATAAACATGTAAAGAGGAAGACTATTCCCTTACTATAAATATTTATGAGGCAAAATATATAATATTTAGATTTTATATATTAGACTGAATTAAATTTTTAAAGGCTGTTCACCCTAAAATTTATGTATAGAAGGTATAATTTAGGTATTATAAATAAAATACATATCCTTAGTGATAACTGATAATATCCTAAGAATAAATTTATAAAAAGATATATGATTATGTAAATCAAAGTTAAAAAGGAATATGATTATAATATTATTATATATAATACATTATAAATATTAATATTATAATTATTCTTAGTATTTAAACTATTTAAAATAATTTAATTTTTAGGGATATCCATCATATCATACATATTATGATTATTTACTAGGAAGATATTAAATGGTAAAGGTAGTATTAATAATTCATTGTAATCACATTGTTACTTCTGTATAACTTAAATTACCAATTGTTAATTATCTTAGTCCTAACTCTTTATAAAGATATTTTTAATTATCACGTTAATCAGTTAAAAATAATATATAAATTGTCAAATATATCAAGATAGCCTAAGGCTAGGAATGTT
Organism: Chaitophorus viminalis; assembly: GCA_025469195.1. Classification (NCBI taxonomy): domain Eukaryota; kingdom Metazoa; phylum Arthropoda; class Insecta; order Hemiptera; family Aphididae; genus Chaitophorus; species Chaitophorus viminalis. Next base: position 48,890 of record JAIPRK010000634.1, read on the forward strand.
TAGAAAAGAAAAAAAAATTATTAATTCATAATATAAAATTTAAACAAAAACAAATAATGAAGAGTTAAATTTTAAACTATTAAATAGTGCTTCTGTCTATAGTTCAAATAAAGCAAAGAATTTATTGATCCTACTAATTTTTTTTTTTTTTTAAACCATAAAAATCTAGGTGTTAAGTTAAATATATTTTAATTAAGAAATATTAATTAAAGTAAACTAAATAACATTGTATGTATAATCAATGATATGATAGTTTTTGTCATATTATATTAAAAATACTGATGATATAAATTTATAGAACAAAGATTTTCAGTTTTTTTTTTTTTAAGTATATACTATGCATACCTTTAATGATGAATTAATTAAAGGTTAAAAGTCAAAACATAATCAAAGTGGTCTCCGTAAACAAATACATGTCATATTCCAGGACTGCGTTAATAGATCATATAGCCAATGGTAAGCTCAGTTTCAAAACGATTCAAATGATGGCATTAAAGAGCAAAAGTACACTAAAACTAAATGTTATTCGTAATAAATATTAATATAAGTATACTTAAAAAAAATACTGAACCGTTAGCTAAAGTATTAGCTGAAGGGAAGGGATTATTAGACATAGGTAGAACAAGGACTAGTGTAGTGAGAGAGTAAGACTAAAATCAAAATTTACCAAATGGGAAAATACGGGTGCTCCAGAAAAATTATGATAACCATTGAAGATAACTCACACAGCGTAGCCACGCGAGAAAAAATAACTCTTTTTTTCCCATAAACGTACCATCATGTTCTGTACAATACTCATAGACATAAAAACTAATTTATTTACAATATCATAATTCATAACATACTAAATTCATAAAACTAATGTATGTAATATAATTATTATTATTATTATTACTCTATGAATATAACTTAATATCTCAATATATCTAATAGTTATGTATATTTAATCAATGATACGTACGCCGACCGCGAGTCCTTCGGGCGTTAAGTATGGTTTGCTCTTTGGACTATGGTATTTCGTCGGTGAATGTTGGATAACCTGCGCATGGAAACTGATAGTTGTTGTTTGTTGTGATAATCACATATATCGCTACATGTATGTGTAATGTGTAGGGTTCTCGCCTCTCAATTCTCATAAGTGTACACAACTGTTTTTGTCGTCGGCTCTTACGGTTGATAATATTTTTAACATTCTTTTTGTTTACACGCCGCCGCCGCCGCCGTTTGTACGTTACTGTTTTACCTACACCTCTGCCGAATTTTCATCCGTTTCCATCGTACCGGACGTTGCGTAAGTACTCAGTACATCTTAATGGACCGGCTGGCAGATTTATTGCCGTTATCGGTGTCCGCCCGTTTGGCCAATTATACATTAACGGATTAATAATTAACCACTGCCGTACTCTACCGTAGCTCGTGGAACGATGCGACACTTTCGCCTTTACTTTGGTTTCCCATCGATTCGATGGGGATCATCTCGCCCGGCAGTCGGCAGTACTATCATTGTAGCCTCTATCCAGCCATCTATATGTCGGCTTCAATCTCTAAAAATAATGGTTCGGCTGCAAACATCTTTCACGGTCATCCTCTACTCATTCAGCCCATTAGTCATTTAATGGTGATTACTGATTACAGTTTTTGATTCCTATATTTTTCCGTGAAGTTCTTCTCATATTTCGCTCTCCTTATTGCTGAGTTTTTAACTGTTTTTGTAATCACTTAAATTTCGTTTGTGACAAAATCTTTGGTACATGTGAGTTTTTTTTATAAAAACACTAATTTGCTATTTTTAATGCAACATTTAAAACTTCTGTGTAATCATACTAATAATCTGGTATCGACAATAATTATTATTCAATCCGTTTTTTGTGTCTAGGTAGTATTGAAATTCCTCATTCTTTGTGCATTTATTTTTAATTCTAATGTGAGTTTAGGATTATTTATTTGTTGTATTGTTTTCATTTTATTTCAAGCTATTTAAAGATCTTATTTGAATATATTAATCACTAATTTATTTAATGTTATCGGATTCATTAAGTTTTTCTTATAACTATTTTAAGGTTTTACAATAATGGCCGATCTAGATGACCAATTGTTAGAAGGTGGTATTGATTTATCATCTGAAGAGCATAATGCACAAATTAATAATGAAAATAGCATTTCATTTGATTTAATTGAAAATGGTCAGTCAAATAATGCTGATTCTCAAACATCAGCAGATTCTGTAAGTTTCCTTTATTTATTATTTTATTCACTAGAAAAAATTGTATACCGTTCATTTTTATACTTATTACCTTAATAATACCATACAACTGAAAATTTAAGATTTTATATACCTATGAATATATTTTGACTCTTGAGTGAATAACCATCTTGTAAATAATAAGTACAGCTTAAACTATAATATTACTTAATCCTTAGGACCTAGAAGTAATTAGAGCTCGTGTCCGGGAAATGGAAGAAGAAGCTGAGAAATTAAAAAAATTACAATCTCAAGTAGATCAAGAAATGTCAAATACCCCTGTGCTTTCTTCTGCTAATTCTTCTAAAACAAGTAAATTAAATACCATAATTAATTGGTATTATAATTTTATTCATATGCATTCCTATAATAATCTTATATAGTCATTAGAAATAGTTGTTTCCATGGTTATAAATAACAACAAACAATTATATTTGAATAAATTGCATGTATTTTTGTAAGTTATTATACGAGTTAATTACATTTAATTATTTAAATGTGTGCTTATTTAAGTGATTTAATTGCCTATTGTATTAGCTTGGGCTATCTAGTTTTAATTAGTTTTTTTAATTCTAATATATATAAAACTTAAGTTATATTGTGGCCTAAAAGAGAAGGCTTGTTAAATTAAAATTGTATAGGTCCCTTTAAATTTAACCATTATGTGTTCATTACTAGATTAACATCAGTTATATAAGATATTATTAATGACTTGCCCTTCCAAAAAATATGGGTTACATGCTTCTAGTTTCAAGAGATCAATTAATGATGAATAATAGTCTCGTTCGTATGATCATTGTACTTGTGATTAATATGTATTATAAAATTCTGAAAGTGATCTACATGTACATTATAAATACATTTGTTACATGTTTTTTTTAAGAATTCTTGAAATTAATTTAAGTTGATTTTTTTCATAAATGAATTGCCCTGAAATATTATAATATTTTATCTAAAAAGGCATGTAAATTATAATGGATCAATTAATTTCAACAAAATACTCATATGGTAGCTTTAACTAATGGGTACTTCTCACCATAACCAATAGTTTAGGTAACTATTACAAATGTCTTATATTTATAATGTTATTATTACTTAATTTTACAAAAGCAAAATTTCTATGATGAGTAAATGGTCTTGTTCCTATGATTTAATATGAATCAAAGTACATCTTCTGATTTTGGCTTAATTTAAACCTGTAATTTTTAACTTACCACTATTTAAAATAATTCTCTACTTTTTTTTTGGTGGCCGGTTGTGTAAAAGTTAGTTTTTATGTATAAAATGGTTATGTTAGTGTGCATTTTAGATGAGTGGAATAAGTTGGCTGTATCAAATGCATACTCTGGTAGTCTTGCTTTCTTAGTGAAGTGACCACTTTTAGAAAATAAAATGTTATTAACACCTCTTAACTGATTGGGTTGATTGTTACTTGAAATAATTTTCATAATAAAATAGCTAGTATCTTGTTACTTACAAAAAATAATTACTGTGTTACTATGCAGCTATTTTTGTAGTTATAGATTCATTATTAAAAACTTAAAGGGAAGTGTATATGACATACAAAATTAGAATATTAATTGTGTCATCCCTGATAAAATTACACTAAAAAATATTTTAATTTGAACCTCATAAGCTCTTTGAAGTAGTTTTCTAGCTATTTTATTACAATTATTTGAGGTAAATAAAATAAAATAGATCTCCACATGTGTTGCAAATAACTATTTTTAAGCAATCACTTACTAAATCTATTATACATATAAATAAATATGTATTCATAATAAAACATTTTTTTAAAAATTTATTTTTGTATTACAAATGAGAATTTAATTCTCTTTTCAATAATTTGTCATTATCATGTATAACATTAAAATAAAATCAAAAAGACTAAAATATATTGTGTAAAATTATTAAAAATCTGGGAACAGTTAACTTTTATGGTAAGGTAGGAATTATAAATTTCATTTGTTTGATAAAAGGTTAATAAACATATTAAACCTCATAAGCTCTTTAAAATAGTTTTCTAGCTATTTTATTACCATTATTTGAGGTAAATAAAATAAAATAGATCTCCACATGTGTTGCAAATAATTATTTTTAAGCAATCACTTACTAAATCTATTATACATATAAATAAATATATATACGTAATAAAACATTTTTTTTTAAATTTATTTTTGTATTACAAATGAGAATTTAATTCTCTTTTCAATAATTTGTCATTATCATGTATAACATTAAAATCAAATCAAAAAGACTAAAATATATTGTGTAAAATTATTAAAAATCTGAGAACAGTTAACCTTTATGGTAAGGTAGGAATTATAAATTTCATTTGTTTGATAAAATGTTAATAAACATATTAAACCTCATAAGCTCTTTAAAATAGTTTGTTAGCTATTTTATTACAATTATTTGAGGAAAATAAACCTAAGTTGATCTCCACATGTGTTGCAAATAATCATTTTTAAGCAATCACTTACTAAATCTACCTTACATCAAAATTTAATCAAATATATTTTTTATAAATCTTTATATTCAAAGTATTAAAATTGGGTTTTTTTACATAGAAAATAAATTACAACATCTAACCTCGTAAGCTCTTTAAAATACCAATTTTGATATTTTATTATACAACTCTGAGGAATGTTAATACAGTAGATCTCCACATGTGATACAAATATTAATATTATACTAATCACTTACTAAATCTACTTAACACATGACAGAAATTAAATTCTAGAAAGGTTATTTATTGAATAGGTTTTTACTCAAATATTTAAAATGATAAATTGATTATTTGATTTAAATTAATAATTGTAATTATCAAAATTATCTATTAAAATTAATATACTTGAATTTATTGGAAAATAAATTTGTTCACGAGTATTTAAATTTATTAAGTTTAATACTGTATTTTAGGTGCGACTTATAATTTATCTGAGCAAGAAAAGGCTGAAGCTGATGGTCGATCTGTCTATGTTGGAAATGTAAGTTTATAAATAATAAGATTTGCTTTGAAAAGTTTTAGATTTTGAACGGAGTGATGGAATCTATTGATTTTACAATGATGTGTGTTTTTTTTTTTTGTGTCTGGCGACAACTTTTTTTGCAGTAAAAATGCTTCGATTTACTTATACAGGATCTTTTCTGAAAGGAAAGTGAATGTAAATGGTACTTGAGCAAGTCAAAAATCCAACTTTTTTAATACTTTTTGCAAAAATCGATAAAAAACGTTAAAAAAATTACGAAAAACCAGGAAATTTTATGCAAAATCACGTTTTTACAAACTACATTTTTTTTAAATGCTCTAACTCAAAAAACGGAAAACCGCAACAACATGAAATTCTCATCAAATCTTGATATTGGTGTTCTCTATATATGGTTAAGTTTTCAAAGTATTTTGTCTTATTTATAGACAATTTAAATTTTCGAATTTTATAATTTTATTTTTTTTAAACACCTATAAAATTTAATTGGCTGGCTAAAAACTCAAAAATTTAATACAAGGTTTATAATAAGCTCAACTTATCATCACTAGAAAATAACGGTGATCATTTCACTCAAATTTTTTTTATAAGCCCATAAAGCTCAAATTTGTATAAAATGTGTCAAAATCACGAAAATTTGCAAGTTATTTTGTAGATAAAAATTCATAAAAGTTTTTCTGTTCATACTTAAGGTTCAAA
>JAIPRK010000634.1:54920-158603 GCA_025469195.1 Chaitophorus viminalis
ATAATTGTTTATGGAACCTCTTCTAAATACTATTCTAGAGAATAGACCCAACTCAGCGTCATTGATATTTGGTAATAACCAAGTTTTCGATAAGCTAATAATATTAAAATCGTTTAAACATACATTATGATACAATATATTTAATTTGGTATTTAAACCATGAACATTTTGATAGTAGAAGCTTAAGATGAAATCTAGGGAAAAAAGACCAAAGGGCAGAGACGGATTAAGCTTAATCATAGTTAATAGCCCTAGACACAAATATAAAAACAGCTCATCGTATAGAAATAAGGTCATATTGAAAAATAAATATTTACCTAATCAATTGCAATAATATAAATTACTGTTATTATTTAAAAATATTAACAATATTAGATTAATATTAATTATTTTATTAGTTTCAAATTTTCATTAAAAATTAACTACAAAAAAAAATCAACAGTTTTTTATTATCAATATTTGTATTTTAGGTAGATTATGCTGCTACAGCAGAAGAATTAGAAACTCATTTTCATGGCTGTGGCTCTATCAATCGAGTTACTATATTATGTAACAAATTTGATGGTCATCCCAAAGGTTTTGCTTATATTGAATTTGCAGACATGGATTCTGTTAATACAGCTATGGCAATGGATGATTCTTTATTTAGAGGACGTCAAATCAAAGTAATTTAAAATGAAGTTACATGTAGTAGATTTTAATAATGTTAAATAAATATCATCGTTTTCATAGGTGAATCCAAAAAGAACCAACAAACCTGGTATTAGTACTACCAATCGGCCTGTAGCTACCAGGGGTCGAGCCATGTTTCGAGGTCGTCCGATGTCACGTGGTGGTACACCGTCTTCATTCTATGGCGGATACAGGCCTTCACGTAGACCAAGGTATATATTGTAAAAATATTATTGATTTATACATTTAGTTAATTTTTTTTTATTGCTATATTGTAGAGGTGGCTATTCAAGAAGAGCTATGTATTACCCTTACTGACGATCATAATAAGTCCATCGCCAGTATATATATCGGTGGGAATTGATTATCAAAAATGATTAGAAAATTAAGTTTTAACAAAAGACTTGATTTTTTTAAAAATTGATATCTTTTGTACATATATCTATAAATTTATTTTAGCGCTTTATGTGGCTACTGAAAATGTATTACCTTACATTTTTGGTTTATTTTTGATTGAAGATTGACGAGTGTATTTAATATTAATGATCATAGTCTGTAATAATTAATTGGAAATAAATATAAATATGTACTATCTTGATGATATACCTTTATGAACTGTCAAATTTTACATTTTTTGTTATTTTATCTATTATCTAGATATACTGTCAGTTTCAAATTAATATTTAATGTACTATTTTAGAGTATAAAATCAATATTCTATTAGATTTTAAGTTTTGAAAAGTTTTTGTGTCTAGTTATAAGTTTAGCTAATTTTTAAATTATTTTAACTTGCTATTTTTCTAAATTTGAAACAATTTATTGTGTTTTATATGTAAATATTGTTCTACATAAGTGTTTGTAGATTTATTTATAATTCTTTAAAATATGTATGTCAAAATGTATAACAGATTTTGTGATATTTAATCTAAAATATGAAAACATTTTATTTTTAAAAAAAATTTGGAAAAAGAAAATATTTATGCATGTTTATGATATAAAAGTAAAAACAATTAAAATAAATCACATAAAAAATTGAATGCTAAATCAGTAAAAACCAAAAAACAAAATATATTATACAAAATAAATAAAACATGTAACCAAATTTAAAAACTGTGTTTTTTTTTAATACCTATTCTATATAAAATATTTTCTAAAATTAGATAGAAAAAAATGGTCTCTTTTTGTTTTAATTGGTTATTTAATTTTATATTTATTATATTCATTTATAATTTTTTTAGTTTCTAGCTGATCTAAGATAAAAATCTTTAGAAAATTATTCATATTAATGTTTGATGTATATTCCATAAGATTTGTATGCCGACTGGAAGAGGTTAAATATTTGGTTATCTTGTCTGATATAATGTGAGTTCTAAAGAACCTTGCTCAAAATTCTATGACCCTATGCTGGTTATTTTGTTGAAATGACATTTTCATGTATCTATTTGTGTCTAGCTGCATGGATAAATTCATCTGAATCATTGCTTTATGAATTAAGAAAAGTTATTAAATCTTGATTCTAATGATATTATTGAAATAAGTTTTGATGAACCTACTTATATTAATTCATCTGTACTTTAATGAAATAAGTACAGTACAATCTCAGTAATCCGGCCGTTTGATAATCCGATACGTCCAGTAATCCGTTTATTTTAACCTAGACGTACCAATATGTATTTATATTGAATGCTCCTGAACGAAAAATACTTTGGAAACTTTACCATGTATAGAAAATGCTAATTTAAATGTTTGGTGAAAATTTCAAGTGTATGCGGTTTTTCGTTTTTGAGTTATTGCATTTTTTTAAAAAAAAAACATGGTTTTGTGTTAAACTTCCCGTTTTTTCGTAATTTTTTTATCGTTTTTTTCGACGCTTTTAAAAAGTATTGAAAAAGTTTAATTTTTGACTTGCCTAAGAACCATCTACATTCACTTTCCTTTCAGAAAAGTTGTGCTGTTTAAGAAAATCGAAGCATTTTTACTAGGTACCCCAAAACGTAATAAAAAAAAAAAAAAAAACATTGTTAAATCAATAAATTCTATCACTCCGTTCAGAATCTAAAATGTGATATTTTCTGTTGCGAATACTTGGTCAAATGTAAGCAAAAAGGTTTTGTTAATTTGTTCATGGAAAAATCTGTTTATTGGAACAATACAAAAAAAAAGACTGCTCTCAACCTAAACGATGATGATGAAAATGTTGAATTAATGAGCTACTAGGTTCGATTGCAGAAAAACTTATGGACACGACAGATGAACTAAAAACAGACGATATAAGGAAATGGATTGACCAGTTTTCGTTAGTTGATGAGATAATCGAGGAAGTGACGGTCGAAGAAAATGATGATGATAAAGGAGGATAAGTAGCTGTTCAAACAATAACTCACTCCACTGCAATAGATTCCTTTACTACGTCCATTACATGGGCAGAAGAGAACGGAGTAGATGCAGGTGATATTTTGGTGCTTTAAACGACTGCAAGAAAAATTATTAAAAGTATTTCAAACTAAAATAAATTATTTATATTTTATAATAATTATAATAAATAGTAATAATATATATATACATATATATATATATTATAATAGTAATAATTCATTTTTTTATATCATTAAAAATGTAAAATTTATAAGTAAAAATGCGTTTTTATGTGAACCCCCGTTAATCCACCATTTTCGTTAATCCGGAAATAACGTGATCTGATATATGTCGGATTACCGAGATTGTACTGTAATAAGTAATAACAAATTGTTATCATAAATTATACTATATATAAATGAATTGTACGATAAAAATATCGGTCGTGAGTAACGGCCTTACATAAGACGTGAAGTATATTTTCCATGTTAAAACAGGTAAACTATTACCTAGGGGATTAAAGCCTCTTTAATACGATTGGTCACCTGCCATTTTTTCTTATAATACAAGATAGGACATTCGAATAGCGCTAATTTCCTAGTACTTGCCATTACTTTGGGCTTTTTATTATTCTTTGTAAGGCACAAATAATGAATTAAGTATTAGTTAATTTATTGAAGTATATATCCCCCTCCTATTTTGAATTTTCATTCTAGAACTCTAGAAATTTTGTACATAAATGAATTTAAAGTTATAAGTACTTCAATAAATCATTATATATTTATATGAATAACATTCTAAAATGAATAGAATGAATAACAAGAAAGGAGCTAAAATTTAAAATTGGAAAGTTGATTACACTAGGGTTTTTTATTTCGTAACTTCTAAAGCATTATTAATTATATATTAAATGATGAAGTAGTCACTTAAACGTATTTATTAAGTACGACATTATTATTAACATTTGATTGACCGTCATATATTAATGTGTTGACTAAAATTATAATCTATTAATAGTTACATGAATATATCTTGATAATCGTAACAATTTTTTATGAAAACTTAAATTTTACAGTTTATCCAATATCTAACTTAATTATGGTTTGCTTGTGCTGACTCGATCGTTTAATCTGTGTAACATTCTCGTTTTTACATTCTGGAAAATACATATTGTGCTGTATATTCTGTATATAAGAGATTCCAATGATTCCATTAAACATATTTCTATTTCGTTTGAGTTTAAACTTATGCCAACGTTTAAAATAAAAATACATCGTAAGAAGTTCATTTAATGTGTTATACGTGATTCACTCCCTTAATTTGACGTGATAAAGCCACGAAGATTTACAAGTTCAACGTTTAAGTACCATTTTACATCCTCTTCAAAAACATGGACATACCTTAAGGAATAAATGTCACCTTTGTTGTATGGTTATTGATTAAATCAATCTGACAATCAACTTCAGCCAAGGGAAACCTACTAATTACTTTAATAGGTACATTCATCATCCATGTATTTAAAAATAAATCTCGGGTCGCGGTGTTAGTTATCAAATTCCTTCGAAACTTCTCGACCGATTTGCACGAACATTTTTTGTGTATATTTGGTAGGTCTGAGAATTGGGTATAAATAAGGTTTCCCCCATTTTTTAATCGCGATTTTTGTAATTATTTTTTTATTTATATTTTTCATGAATAACGAATTGATAACATTGATAAGCAATAGTAATGAGATTAACTCTTGAAATTAAACGTGTTCATATAACGAAATTACCCATTAGTCTATAGTTCTATACCGACTTAAAAGAATATTTCACACTTCTGACTGTACAATATTAATATCCTGTTTTTCATAATTCAATACTTCAAATTGTTCTATTTGTGAGTTTGATTTATAGTAAGTGACTAATATTTGAGCCGTCGAACAAATGCTGCTACAAACATGAGAAACAAAAGACCGCAAAGAATAGACGAATAAATCCAATTCGATTATACGAATGTGCGTGTGAGTATGTGGGGCGAAATCGCGTGAATCTCAATCATAAGAGGAGGCATAGGCTGAACGCAATGAATAACTACGACAGTGAGTACGACGATTGGAGCAAAGACAAGCATGCCGATTCGTAGTGAATACACGCACCGCGTGAGATAGGGCAGACAGTGCATCGAACATTTACATATGATTCGTACCTCCGTGAGACATTCACATATTGAATATTACGCTCATTCGAATGTAACGATTGGTGCTATGAACAAGGAATGTCCCAATATTGTCATGCACTTTAATTTAACAATAACCAGCCGGGATGTGTTGCGCGTCAGGAAAAGTGCAACGGTTAGTAATTGAAACACACCCTGAACCATTGAAAGGCTTACTTATCGGTACGGATCCAGATTCAAACCTGAAGTTCCTGAAGTCTAGGCGCATCATCGACGAGTTGGACGAACTATTAAATGAGCACAATTTATTATTGAGATTCTTCGAATTACAAACTAACAATAAAAAATATGTGTAGCTCTATCTAAAAAGTTAATTTAAAAATATGAATGACTGGCGTTTTGTTATTTTATAGGTCGTCATAAACTCCACAGAGCTTCATTCCTCTTTTAATCGTAGACACCATCCTGATCACATATTTACAATAAGTTAGTTATTTTTATACTACATTTAATTGATATATATATATATATATATATATATATATATATATTGTTGATTCATAACTGACATTAAAATATGTGTGTCATTATCTCACCAAAAAGCTTTTACAAGAAATTAAAATTATATCAAGCATATGCATAGCCTATGACATAGGTAGGTGCATCGTGATTGTACATATAACCATGTAGATATATTACATATATGACAATACCTATACCACGACCGTGTGTTCATTATATAATATATGCAAACATGTTTGTATTTTCATATGTCTCATATATTAATTATAATGTAATATATTAATATCCTTATGCCTAATTAGCATGCCTCATTAAATTTAAAAATAAGTCGTTAATCTTTTTCCGTATATAATGAATTAATGAACACAAGGTGATTAAGTACATATATGCAATGCACATTGTTATCTTGGAAGGGCACGAAATTGTATGATAAACAGATTCATTGAAAATATTATAATATTATTTATTGACTGTTTACTTCAATTAATAGTTTATAAAAGTTGGTCCAGTATATTATATTCACTTGAACACTTCTTTACACACGTTGGCTCAACAAAATATTTATATACCGCCTAAAATGTTTTCAAATTTAAAGAGGCGTTTGGGGAACCATTCCACAATACCAATTAAGGTCACTACCAGCAGCATCTGCACGGACGCCTACTCTATTGTAGTTATAGTAGTAGTTTGGCATACGTATTAGTGTTTGGAACGTTTCTTTCAAAAAGGAATTAGTTCACGTTAATTTAGTAAAAAAGGAGTAAAGTCCATATTTGAACTTTGTGAAATTAAATAACTTTTCTCCTTATTCCTACTATTGAGAAAATAGTAGTAGTTTTTCAATGAAAGAAATTACGATGAAAAACTTTAATTATTCATTATAGAAAATCAGATATCCTTTAAAAATGAGGATACGCCGCATATTTTAGGTCACTTGCTCATTTCTGTACAATTAAAAAACAATGCTGAGTGAAGCTCAATCCTCAATATAAACACTATACAATAAATAATAATAATCTAAGTAGGAACATTATTATTTCTTGTGTGAAGTTATTACGATTAGGTAATCATTTTAATAAAAAGTATCGTTATAACTTGTTAATGTACTTGTTAATCCACACTTTAATATACTATATTTTAAATGTTATTATTTTCGGTCAAAAAACTAGAAGTTAGAAAGTTGCACTACCCTCGATTTTGGGTAGAAAATTATTTGAAAATGTTTTAAAGATGGCTTGGTTTATCTATTTGTGTGTATGCTCTTTCTATTTTCTAAAAACTTTCTGGTAGGGCCCACGCCACAATTGAGCTTAGGAGCTTAAAAATTCTAAATCCGGCCCTGATACACAATTTTTATTATACGTCGCAGAGAGCATAAGAGATGGTGGAAATATACCAGAGGTAGATAAGTAATAAATAATAATAATTCGTTTTATACTTAAGGATATTTGTAAAACTCGAGTGTTATGTGCAATGTATTATATGCATGCGAGTATATTAAGAACCCGTTTTGAAAATGGTTAAATAACATTTAAAAATATATAGGAAGTATATTTTAATAAAATATTTTATTCTTAAAATTTTATATTAGAAGTGGATAAAATTGTTACACTCATTACTAATATATATATATATATATTATACATTTGTTTAATTGAACTTGTAGATTTTATTTCTTATTTACATGGTTTTACATTTTCTAAACCATTAAATTAATGATTGATCACAGTTTCATATTACATACAAAATCGATTTTCGTATGATGAATTCTATAATAAACAAAATATTCAAAGAAATAAATAGCGTAAAATATTTTAAACATTGATTACATAATCATACATTTGATTAATACTAAAACAATTGTCGATTTTATAATAAATAGTTTATAATAGTTATAACTATGAATATTATAACATATCATATATATATATAATATTCATGCACCTGTATACAATAATTTTATCACACAATCATATAAGTAGGTACCTATATAGTATATTTATTTGTGATAGTATAAAATTGACCGGATATAAATAACCACAATCCACAGTACCACACTAACATTTTCATGGCTATGTTTTGTTTTCACGGTCCATGTGAATTGAATGTCACGTAACTATATAATATGTAGGTATACGCATTCATAATCATATTCGTTTGGAATAAACTTAGTCTAGTGCATACACAATTTAACATATTATTGTTAGCCTATACAACTATACCTGCATCCTACATCCGATACAGATTTACATATTTCACAGTTTGTAAATGAACAGGCGTGTATCGTTCTTTAGTCTTCATCATCAATTGTTGAAAATCAATTCTTTATGCATGTAAATAAGATGTATCATTGCGCTGACGTGTCTAATTCGAACTATTTTGGAGTCTTAAGTAAAATGTTTACATTTGATAACAACATTTATATAGCCCGAAGGCTCGATGTATAGGTACATATTTTTAAATTGTTAAAGTAGTATCCTGCAGGATTTCAATTATTATCATACATAAATATAATAATTATTATCCAAATTAATAAGTAACATTATAATTATTATAATAATTATTGTAAATTTTATACCAAAACCACATATATTATAGGTAATGCTAAATAGTTTTTCATTTGTATAATTATTAATTATACTTTTGCAATATAATTATGTATTAGGGTTTTGTTGATAATTTATTATGAATTATTTATAATCATTTGAGCAGAAGTAATTTGTTTTACCTTGCGTCTTAAATTAATTTATTTTATACCTCCAAAACAATTATTTAACATTTAAGTAATCATGTATTAAAAATTATTTTGAAGAAAATTGTCAGTAATTTGAAGATTTATGTGTAATACATTTTGGTTGGTAGAATTTACTGGTGTAGAAAAAAAATAATAACCTAGAAAAAACGTACGAATAAATCATTTTTAATAAAAAAATCTTAATTATTTGATTTAAACCTACAAGTATATTATTATGTATAACATGTACGGAAAAATAAACCTTCACGAGGACTTTATGAAAAAAAAAATATAAAACAGTAAAATAACTTATAGAATGTACAACTCACTAACAATTATAATAAATATTAGTAAATAATTATATCACGAAAAATATGGAATTATTAATCAATAAATTTTCTTTGTTCTCGACTTCATTAATTTTATGTACCTAACTCATCATTTGTGAAACTTTTTAATAACTCGAGTTTGGTCTGCTCTATCTAGATAAGTGCACATTAAACAGTCAACATTTTTAAACTGTCCTACCAAACTCAACGTTTTTATTCTGTGTTTGTGTATCTCAGATATATTTTCAAATTGTTATTTCATTATAATTAGGTACCGGGTACTGTCATACTTATTAACAATTTAGTAATGATAACTATTAAGTGTTCTATTATAATTATATTTCTGGTACTGAAATTGACATAATTTTTTTTTTTTTTATGTAAATAATTATTCGATTAATTTTTTTAGAGTCGTTGGTGTAACATAATCAATATTTGGAATAGTGCTTTCGGAATTAAAGTTAAAGTTAAGATTAGACTTAAAGTTTCGTATGAAAAGTGTAAAATAATTAGTATATTATTGTTAATAGGTATTGTCCTTTGTCGTTATAGCTTCAAGATTATGCAAGACACTTATCCACACTATATACGTATAATAATATATACCGAGTATATATTCATCAGATTGGTCAGCCGCTGGACTTCATTGTTCATAATTACAATAAACATTTCATGTTCATTATTATTATTATGAACATATAATGCACGTTATCTCAAATCAGTATAGGGAATAGTCATAAAATAAATTGACAAATAGCAACATATCAATAAAACATCAACAATATACCTAGGTACTTTTTACACTTTTAATTTCATAACTTTAATTTTAATAAATTTCGAAAATACTTCTCCAAATTTTGACAACGTTACATAAAAATTAATTAAATAATTGTTTGCATAAAGAATTGTGTTCCCATATGAAAAATAAAAGTTGATGTTTCGATAAGATATAGGTTCTTCTTAAATGGTACAAAAAATCTAAGTACTGTAAAATATGGTCTTGTAGTACTTACCTATCAATTTTTCAAAAATCAGAATTATTTAAAAAAAAAACTAAAATATATGCATACAAACGGGGTATAAATATATCTTTAGATCTTAATGGATTACCTTGTATTGAAGATACACTATAAAATAAATACGATACATGATATACCTATAATATAATATACCTAAATATATATATATGTTATATATATTTATTAATATTTATATATGTTACCGGCAATGTTGATAATTCCTAGGATATAATGACAATTTCAAATATGGTTAGAAAAGGATATTAATAATTTCCTTGTTTCTTTGTAAATATATCTAATGTATCTTAAATTCGTTATCGAAAATATAAATATTTTTCATTTTTAAACTTTAAAAATATGGTGTTTAAAATGGCTATGCAAATGCTTCAATTATATCAACAAATTATTTTTATAATTAATATTAAAATTATTTTTCAACTGTTTGACAAGTTAATTTTTTTAACTACTCTTAACCAAATTCAAAACTTAATTTATTTGAAAATAAAAAATAAAAATAAAAAGATTATTTGTACCACTGAAGAATTCTGTGGTAATATTAATTTTTGTCTTTCGATTGGGAACACCATTTTTTTTATTCAAATAATTATTCCGTTATTGTTTTTGGAATATTTTTGATATTTTATTGGCATGTTGTTATTCGTCTATTTATTAATTATTTATCTGCTCATCACTTTTCCCAATTTCTTTGAGGTAACATGTATTTAATATAGGTTTGTACCTATTATAGTTATTATAATAAACAAATTTTTATTTTACCTATACGTATACAATGTGAATGAATTTCTTGGGTATAATTTGAAGCTATAACGATAAAAGGAAAATATCGACAATAATATAATATAGGTACTTACATAAGAATGGCCGAGAGGGACGTGGTGGTGTACATCCTTAATGGATCACTCTGTATATATTTTCTGAAATATACTTTTTCTGTAGTCGATTACCATTAGTCGTAATATAATAAATAGATTGAAGAATAAGTTATACTTAGTTCTGTAGGGTATAGATATCCGTAAAGTGATGAGCAACATAAAAATAATGAAAAATGCATGAAAAAATAATATCTTTGTTAAAGGTTTAGACGTTTAGTGCTTATGATTAATTCATGTACCTAATCTGCAGGAAAGCGTAATAAATGAAATGCATACCTACATTTTTTAAACACCAGACATTTTTATCCTTTTACATCGTTTATATAAAAATAAAATATACAAGTTTAATAATAATAGTAATAATATAATGCAGAGTGCAGATATTGTGTTGATTCATACACTATACATATTATGATTTGGTCGAGGAAAAGTCGTGTTATTAAAAAAAAAAATTCTGCAAGGGAAAACAAAATTATAGTGGAGCGTATTCTCGATATCATTTTCAACATTCAGTGTTGGGTACTCTGGTCTCTGAACATGAGTTGAACACTGTATTGTACTATTGTGTATGGTGGGGGGGTTGCGCACACAATGGTATATACAGGTAGAGTAGTAGAGAGGAGCCACACAGGTGAAACCGTGTAACCAGAAAACCGCTGGTAAGGTCATTCGCGATCGCGACTCCGGCAACACGGTTAGTGTCGAGAATGATAGTCGTGGTGATAGTCTCGCGTTTGTTATCCTTAAAAAAAAGTAGCTACAGTCTTTAATATTGTGCGAAAATTTACGATTGTTTTATTTTTTATTTAGAGTTATCGTATTGTATTCATATTTATTTGCGAGAAAAATTAGACCATCACTGAAATAATTGTAAAATGGCCGAGGAATATAATGCTGTTGCGGTCGTGATTCTTTCTGTGCAGTGTGTATGTGGTGCAAACGGATATTACAAATTCGTTTGAATCGGGATTGCATTTGATAATTAAATATATTAAATTCTTAAAAACAGCAAAGGTATTTACTTCATAATATTCTTACATACGTTACCAGATTTATATATTAAGCATAGCATAATAATACAAATATGTTTAAAAATATAATGTGAATTACACAATATTTTCGTGTTAGTAGAATAAAACGATTCTGATCTGAAGAATTAAGAGTTGTTCCATGGAACATATTTTTGTGTTCTGTCGTTTAAGTCTCTAAATTGTATTCTTTGTAACACGTTAGATGTATTTTAAATGTTATAAAGCATGTTTTTATAAGACTATGTTTGTAAAAACTACTTTATCTACTTACAATTATAACAGATGACTTTTTTTTTTTATTCGAAAATATAATTTGTACTCGAAGTAGATAAGTTGTAAATATCTATTGTTTAGTTTTTTAAATTGTGATTCCTTAATATTTGTAATTCATTGATATCGTATTGTATTGACATGTAAGTAATCATGCAATCATTTGTTGTTGAGCCCCAGACATGTACAGGTAGTAAACCATTTTAATGTTTACAACACTGCAATCACTTTTGATAATACAATAAGCTATAAATATATAATAACTAATAAGACCTAGACTCCCCTAGTAGCATTTAATATTCATGCAAATAAAAATTAATATTAATTGTAGAAATACTTTTAAATTAATAATAAATCGTCAATGCATTATTTATATGTCTTATTAAAAACATTTATGATTTAGGGTTTAATATAATAAATTAATAAGATACAATTATCACTCTACCATTGAATAATTTATAAAATGTTTCGAAATTAACATTGTTTACATTAAAGTCCACGTTTGATACTATATCTTTCCATTGCATTGCTAATTTAAACGCCTCCTCAAATTGTGTATTTTTGTAGATAATTTCCAAGTTTGTACGTTCTTAGGGGTTTAATTAAAAAAATTGTTGTACCTACCATAATAAATAATAACTTCATTTAGCTATTCTCTCCCTCTTACTATAATTTTCTATAAATCGTTAATAATCATGTTTAAACTGAATTACAATAATTTCCGACTTCAGTACCTACCTAGTATTCATAAATAATTTTCCCGTAAACAAATTAACATTTTACTATGATATATAAAATATTAATTAACCAATATATAATAAAATATTTTTTATTAATACTACGATAGTTTAAATATTAAACATCTGCATATAAGTAATAATATATTTTCTAATAGACATTAATAACCAAAATATAATTTTTATAAAAGAGTATTTTATTTCAATACAGAACAATAAGAACTATAAGATATCGATTTCATCTTTTAATCAATATAGTACCTAATTTATTCATTTTCATTATTTTATGTATGAACGAGTTAAAAGACACTATAACAACATTCAGGAAATGTGTTTTTTCTTTTTTCATAACATTTTATTTTATCTTTTATTTACTTGAAGATATTAACATTTATTATTTAAAAATAAAACATTTAGGAATATATATCAGATTTATATAGTTATATAATATCATTTTTGATCGTTTTGATGACCTGCATTATTATTTATTTATTATTTGTGAATGAGAATTAGAAGTACAAAATAAATGTCGAAACGTATATGGGGATTATAAATTCTTCTAGCTAGATTTTAGCATATCATTACTTTATAACACTTATAACATAAGTTGTAATTTGTAAGTTCGATCAATTCTTCTTGAAGTTGTAAAACTGCTGTTTAAATGTTTACAGAACTCTCAAGAATTACAGTATACGCGGATTGCGGATACACCATGGTATATGTTGTCCAGCATAGTACCAGAGTATATGAAAATATAGTCTATGATTGTAGCTTACCTAAATTATGTATTTCAGTTGTTATATGTCTTCAGTTTTTAAGTTAATATAATTTACATAATTTATGTATATGCTCACCAACACCCTTCCATCCAAAACTTTCTCACCGCCCCCACCATCCAAAACAAGTTCATCACTCTTCTTTATTTCTTCGCCACCCACCTTGAGAACCACTGCTTGTTAGACTAGATATTATTTTATTATTAAATGAGCCAAATTTTGTATTATATCAAAAAGAAGTTTGAGAATTAATAAATATCCTAAATTCGGGTTATAGTACAATTTTTTTTTGTGTCCAATGACACCTTTTGAGCAGTAAAAATACTTCGATTTTCTTAAACAGCAACTTAATTGAAAGAAGAGTAAATCAATTTGGTATATTGGCATGTCAAAAATTAAAATTTTCAATAGTTTTCAAACGTGTCGTGAAAAACCATCAAAAAAATTATGGAAAACTGGCATTTTTATGCAAAACTTATTTTTTGACAAAATAAATTTTTTTTTAAAATATAAGTCGTAGAACTAACTTTTACTAAAGGTTTAGATTGATATTTTCTTTTTTTTTCATATTATTTTAATAACGTTTAAGCTTTTTATAGGTATAGCTTAAAAATTACTAAAATTTTTTGAAAAGAAAAATACCTAAAGAAAATGCTAATCTAAACAACTGGTAAAAGTTTCTCTACGACTTATATTTTCTGAATATAATAAACATTTAAAATCGTTTGAGAATATATCCTTATTATATATCAGTGTTTCCCAACCTTTTTACCACCACGGATCACTTAAGAATATAATATTTATATCCTTAAGTATAATTTTTTTTTTTTTAGTTTTTCCCGACGCTTTTGAAAAGTATTGAAAATTTAGATTTTAAGTATTGAAAACAATTAGATTCCTTTCAGAAAAGTTGCTATATATTATAAAGAAATCAAAGCATTTTTACTGTTCCGAAACATGATGACAGACACAAAAAAAACATTATTGTAAAATTAATACATACTTCACTCTGTTCAGAATTTAAAAACGTACACTACCCTTAACCCTATATAAGTATTATTAATAGCTGAATGTAAAACTCTAACAACCTTTGTCGGAATCATTGGTAGACTCGGTTAAAATACTATATACATTATACATTTGCATATTTTTTGTTATGATCGACACTCTTAAAATTATTTTGATTATATCGTACATCAAAATTACAATAAACTTTATAGTTTGTCAAATATTTATTACAATTTTTTTGAAATAAGTAAAAAATTAAGAAATTATTATTGTGAGTTTTAAAACACATTAAACAAACATTCTTATTTTTAAGATGTAAAATAATAAATTGGTATTAATTTTAATCTTATTAAATCATATTTTTACGTATTAATTATTAAATATATAAGTACTATTAAGTATTATTTATTGTAAATTCATTCTTTTTTTTTTATTTGTTTTCTCTTTTTTATCTTCATAATTTTATTTTACGTATAAAAATTGTTAAAGTATTATAGTCACAGTCACAGACTAAAATCTAATAAAAAAAATTCTAATAATATATTGGTAATAATACGAAAATACATACTGATTACTAATACTTTCCCAAACGATAACTGTATAAGTATTCATAACACTTAATATAAAATATATACGTTCCTAATTTTTAGTTTTATTTAAAACATTTTTTTTAACTTGATACTCGTGATACTTACGTCTACAAATGTTTAACAACACTTATATTATTTCTATGTGAAAGTTATATATGAACCGCAAAAACATTTATAATATATCTTCAACATAAGCATCGAATAACTATATTTAACCGTAAATACTGGGAACTGTTTTCATTCTTCAAATTTCAATATATATTTTTTAATTTACTTGTGCTAATATCTACTTTTTCTACTTGAAAAATTATTTGAAAATTTCAAAGTTAACGTCGATGCCATATGCCAATATGTATACAATATTTATGAATTGTTTATTTTCTATAAAATAAAATAACAATTATTGTATTAATTATCAAATATTAATATCAAACATCCATATGAAAGCAATTTTCTTATTTTTAAGTTCTATAAATCTAAGTGAAACATAGTTGTTTAGAAATGTATTATCATTGAATTTATTATAATATTATTTATATCTTCAAATCAATGTAGTATTGATATTTATAACGATGGATATCTTTAAATATTTTATTATTATTTTATAATTATGTTATAAATACGACCAATTTCCAATTTCCATTTATTGCTGAATTCGGTAGACGTATTTTAGGAGCTGCCAACCTTTTCCAACAAGTGAATTATATTCAATATTTTAAGTTATTAGCGCCATTAGCGGTATATAATTATATATATATATATACATATTGAGTAATGTTGTTACATTTTAATAAAAAAAAAAAAATATCTTAAAAAAATAGGTACTTATAATGGTATTATTCATTATTTTTATGTGTACTGTATGTAACTGTAATGTACTCGTATACTTATCATCAATAAATAGGAAATGTTATTTATATATTGGTGTTGAAGAAATATTTTTGAATTCACTTGCATTTTAAAATTATTTTCAAACAATCATAAAAAAAAAAAAAAACAATAAAATCAATTATTTTACCTATATTATTTAAACTACAGATAGTGTTATGATCATATACGATATTTCTAAGTCTAAAGTCATTATATGAATAGTGTTTTAATCATTTTATGAATAATAATATCCTATGAAAATAATGTAATACTACATCGTCACAGATTCTCTTTATGCATTCCCAAACAGAATATTTTCAATAATTGTCTTGTTGTCAGACTAATATTAAGAACACTGATACCACTGTTGGATCCCGCGGTTATTTATTATGTTTTCGCTGTGTTTCAGGTGACATTTATTTGATGATTTTTCTTTTCAATGAAATTGATAAAACTATTATAATGTAAATATATAATGCGAACATAAATTTCCGCCATACCATCGTTCACAATGTACCGGTCAAATTTTTACGAGAGCACATGTCTGCGTTGCTACCAGACGGTTTACCAGGTGGATCGGGTCGGTCCGCTGAAGGACTTCACGTTCTTCCACAGTGGATGTTTCAAGTGCATCGTTTGTGGCACAAAATTGACACTGAAGACATACTACAACAATCAACACCGTCAAGAAGACAAAGAGGTGTACTGTTCCAGCCACGTCCCAAAAATCGGTCCAGGTCACCTGGACGGGACATCGGTAGGCATCCGAAGCGCTTTGAACGTGCCCAAGTCGACGACATTCGTTAACGATCAGATACGCGGCAGTGGCAAAGGCACATTTGACGCCGAAGCGCTCAACATCAAACAACACCTGAACGGTTCGACGCCGAACCGCTCGCAATCTCCACTGCCCAATCCGTACATCGGAACGACCTCGCCGGACACCGGCTACCAGTACGGCAGGTTCGATGCTTCCGCGTTGCACATAGCCCATGCGCTACGTGCCACCGAATTGCACAAATCGTATGCCAACAAGAATGGTGTTCGAGAGAAACCCATACATTGTTATCTGGTGAGCGTTTATAACTCTTTTTTTACTTAATGGATATAGTAAACATTACGGGCTATTATTTCTAAATTTCTTATACATATATTTATATTATATATTTGCACATGCCAACCAATTATTAAAAATTTGGCGGAAGTAAATATTTTGTATTTATTTCATTATTTTATTTATTTTGATAAATCTACGTCAAAACTAAAAATGTGTACGTTTTGTTACAAGAGTGATTATTCAGTCGGTATATAGATATATCCCTCCTATAGGAAAAATCTTAAATATGCCACTGTTTGACGGTGATACAACTTAATAGGAATCAATAGGTAATTAGTCAAATCGAATCGAATCAAATCAAAATCGAAATTTCGAATTCATTTAATTTAGTACGCAGTATACTTAATGTTATGATTCGACGAATGCCATAACTTTTATTTTATTCATTATTTTTCACTTTTTTTTCGATATATTATATTATACCTCGCTACATTAAAAATGTACAATTAAAACATTTTTTTTATTTTTGAAATCCAAGTTCTCAAATTTTAAATTTTGTTGTACTGTCAGAAAAAAATAGCCATTTTGTGACACGGATTTT
This sequence comes from Chaitophorus viminalis, assembly GCA_025469195.1. Lineage (NCBI taxonomy): Eukaryota > Metazoa > Arthropoda > Insecta > Hemiptera > Aphididae > Chaitophorus > Chaitophorus viminalis. The sequence continues at coordinate 72,545 of JAIPRK010000634.1, forward strand.
AAGAAATATGTTAATGTTTAAAATTCTAATAAAGGTGTATCCATTAAATTTCTACGATTTTTTAGGTTTGTGTAAAAGTTAACAATAATTAATAATACTGTGTGTTAAATAATTTTATCACATAATATTGTATATCACCATTAATTTAGATAGAACCTTATCTAATTCTGATAAAACGTAAAATAATTGTACGATCATTTGAAATTAATGACCAAACTTTCATTAAATATTTAAATACAATAATTTTTATAAAAATCCTGTTTACAAAATGGCTAGGTATTTTGATTTTTTTTTTTAATAGTACCTACCTAAAATCAAATTTTAGATTTTCAAATTTATTCTTAAAGTAAAAAAAAAATTTGAATACAATTTAATTATAGCACAGTACAATATTAATTTAGAATAAATTAAAAATTATGGATAGAATAAAAGTTATTTTATTTGTTGAATCATCTTAAAACCTCAGTATTTTGCTATACGTACGTCAGCGTTGTCTTATTCCTCGTCGTTTTATTTTATAAACTGAGATTATAGATTTTTTTCAATCTACCTACTTGACTTTTTTTCGATTGTTCAACCTGTACTTGTGTACGTCGTTTGCATAACTCGAAACAATACAACGAATACATTATTATTATACTTATTTGTTACGTGTACTCATCATCGTGTGTGTGAACCATTTGTGGTTAAAACAATTAAGTATAGGGGAAAGGTAGTCTTTTTCTTCTTACGTAATACATTCAAATCTTGCGTTACATAGATTTGAAATGTTCAGAATATTAATATAGCTATAAGTATTTATCTCTTTCTATGAGCATACAATACCTACAACTGTACTTGTACACATCAAGCGCATCTTTTCATAATTTTATTTTGGATAAATCAATATATTAGTAATTTTATTATTATAATTAATATAATATATATTATAAAGTAGGTAAGTACCTATATGCTATATAATTTTCATGCGTCGACTTTATTTATTACAATAAATAATAATATAATCTTAGATGTTCTAATTATGGGTAAGATTTGGGTGTGATGTTCATGGGTATCATATTACTACATACATTCTGAAAACTCTAATTGATGTTCTCTAAGAAAGAAAATATTATTCATGTTACTGTCAAATACTCTAACTCATTATTCTTATTTTTCTTAGTCTTTATGGAGATTTTAAGCCATGATTTTCTGTCTCTGTCTATCACACGCGAACCATAGGAATTGAGACATTTTCTATTTCCAACGTACCGATCGATCAATTAATGTGATAAGAATTTTGAAAACTGATTTAAATTTATCGTTCAGTTTACTATAGATTGATTTCCCCAGTTTTTTTATTCTGCCCCCCAAATTTCATAAAATATAATTAAAAAAATTGAAACATAAAAATCAACATACCTTAATTTTTGAGTATGTTAAGTACAAAATTTAAAAAAATGTGATGACTTTATATAATTTTATATCAAATTCAAGTAAGTTTTTAAAATTAATTGATTAATTAATTGATCGATCGGTACGTTGGAAATAGAAAACGTCTAAATCCCTATGTTGCGCTTGTGATAGACAGATAAAAGATTTGGTAAGACTTGTAAATGTTATAAATTATATCTGTTAATTGATATACCCTTATAAGTTATTGGACAGCTCAAAAATTAAAGTGCAATTATATTTATATAATTTATGATTATACGTATCTTATTCCCTAAATAATTTTTATTAGTTTTAGAGCTTTAAAAAATATAGATTTTGTAGGTGGTTGTGTTTGACTTGGTAACTACTTGAATTTGGAGAAAAATTTTAAATAATATCAAATGTTATTGTTGCTTCAAGTTTTTTTCCTAAATAAGAAAGTAAAGATGCGGAGTTAATTTTTAAACGATCCAGTCAATCCAGGAAGTAGGAAGTAGGTAGAATCTAGGTGAAAACTAAATCATTTAGGTGTAATAGGTTGAGAATGACTGGGCGTCTTGAACTCTTAACATAACTTTTGCTCCATAAACCATATAAACATTAATATTTAAAATTATGAGTCGAATATAACGAGTCTTACACAATGAAATTAAACTAAATTGTAAATACTGCTTCGAAAATCATAATAGATAGTTTATTAAATTCGATCAAGACGATGTCTCAAGTTTTTATTCTATATGTGAATACTTGTAAATTGTAATATATATATATATATAAGTGGTTTCATAGCTGATGACAACGATGATAGCGGTTAGTAGTGTACCGATCATTGTGTTGAATGGAATGTCTATTCGGAAAATGAAGTGCAATGACAATGTTCTTTTAGATTTCTGCGGTTCTCTCTGATTGCGGTGTGCAGACCTATTGCAATTTATGTTTCTAGTTCACGCTTTATTTAGCCCATACTATATTAGATACGGTAAATATTGAAATGGAGTTACAATACGAATAATAAATGAAAAAAGAAGATGCAAATCACGAAAAAAGACGCAGCCAAATTCGTAGATTTTATTATATTAAATTTAAATTTATTGGTAATGAGTGAGTTAACATATTTTTATTGTTAATTGTCAAACGAATTCATGTAAAAGTAAAAGATTGAAACGATCGACTATAAGAGATACTCTATAGTGACCGAAAACTGTCATGAATTCGTTGCATAACTTTGTAAGATATTCCATAAATGATGTTTCCCTTGTGAGAACATATGGGTTAGGTCTTTGTGGCGTATTAATATTTACTAGAGACCACTCAAAACAATATGAGGACATATATTAAAAGAATATTACGGTAGGAAAGAGAAAATAAACAATCACATGCAACTGTAATATAGTAGCAATGTAATATACAGTAAAAAAATGTTCTAGTATATATAAATTAATAAAACGTTTAATAATGTTTAGATGCTTTTCTTGTACAAAAGGAATAGTCACTGACAAATAAGATTAGTTGTATCCTTGAGAGACTTGGACTTTTCCTGTGTAACCTACTCCGCTGTTCTGTAATACTGGCAGAAGTAAATTGCACCCAATACATTTTGAATTAGAAACTTCTATGTATACTATGTGTAACTATGCAGTAAATTGTGCCCGGTAGAGGAGATAGTAATTTAAACAATTAATATTGCTTATTTGTACGATAGCTATTTAGCATTTCCTAAGGATTCTTTCCGGTATTTTTACATTTTCTTTAATTGATTACTTAGTAAGTAATTGTTAATAAACATCGAAAAGTAAATTCGAAAATAATAATTAAGGAATTTTATGCTTTACAGGACCCTCCTTTTTTTCGATTTTTTTTAATTGCATTAAATTATGAATAAAGACCTCGTGTGAACCAGTTAGTGTTAACTGGAATGCCACTCCACTGCATTGTGCGCTTGAGGTTTCACCCCAAAAAGATTATAGTCAAGCCTAATATATAGATACGTAATACGTATTATACGTATATATCTTGATATTGTTATGGTAGGATAAAATGACAAGTACCTTGCATGTAAACCTAAAATCTTACTACGCAAGTGAATCAAAATGTTACCAAACAAAAAATTAAAAATTAAAGTTGAAGATACGAAAAAAAATAATAATGAAATAAATTCAGCTTCTTTAATAAAATACCTTTTTCAAAAGGGAATCTATTCGGCTACAGCGAAATGATCAATATATTATATTTTATAAATTATTAAACTACTGCCTGATACAATTCACTACATAGAATCTATGTAACATATGATGTCATTTGATGTTCGTATCTAAAGAAGTATTGGGTACAATATACTATACTTTTTTTATGATCTTTCTACAGTGAACGCAATTTATCATCACCCTATTACTATATGACATATGTTGATATTGTATGTTGATTACATGGTTATGTGCCTAAATGCCTACATTTCCATAAATATCAAAAAAGCCATAAGTATATTTTAATATATCTAGACATATATTTTTTTATATTTTTATATACTTGTCACTTCGTCAGTTTTTAAATTCAATATTTTTTTAGCAAACAAAAAAAGAATAATCAAAAATACGTATTTTAGTACCTATTTACAAATGTAATAAAATTTATAAATTATATTATATTATCTACGTACCCAATATACATTAAATATATGATTTTTCTTATTCATTTCTAATTTTTACAATCTGTAACAATTTATTTATAACAAGTAAAATTAATATAAAATTTATTTATAAGTACCATAACTGGATATGACTTAGGAAATTATCCAATGGTAATAATTATGTAGAATACCCATAATCTATATAGATAATTTTTTAGAAATTATTTTATTTTATTTTAAATATATAAACGGGCAAGCCCAATAATAACAAGTATACAAACAAATAGAAACATGTTAACAGTGATACTTACAAGATATAAAATTACATTATGGGGAAAAAATTATAATAATATTAAAAATAGTAATTTTTTATGTATAACATATATACTATAATATATAAATTATTGTTACAGCGTAATATAGTAAAATAATGATTACCTGATATTTATATTGTAATGACTTCGGTAAAAATAGTATAAATAAATAAGTCTTCATAAAATATTTAAACATTCGAAATATCTATACCTATATTATTACATTTTTAAGCGTGGGCTAATATTATAATAATAATTTAATATTTATTGCTTAATGATTATAATCCACAAAATTAAAAGATTGATTTATGAATCCCAAACAATAATAATTTAAGTAAATTTGTTAAATCATGAAAACTATAATTTAAACATGTGTACTTATATGATTGTAATATGCGTATGTGTGCGTATTCAAAGATTGTATAACATAATCAGTCTTCTGTTAAGCTGCGTCACATAACTGTTGAAATCTATACCTATTATAAATTGTAATATACGATTATATAACATAATTCGAAAAAACAATTTAATAATAAATGAAGACCATAATAGGTATCTAAATGTATTATTATTTTAAACTGTATATATTTTATAATTCTTAGATTTTTTAAAATCAGATTAACATTATATTTGTTATTCGTGTCACATAGTATGCAATACAATTATTACCAAAAAAGGTGTCACGTATAATTCCATGATATTTCTGAAATGATAATAATTGTTTTGTAAGTCACACGAGTTAAGAGTAAGCTATTATTTTCAACTTGCGGTGGTTAAATACAAAGTACGTTTTACAATGTTATTGAAGTTTACTAATTACCTAGGTACAACTTTAAAACATTGACGTTAATGGCGCTAACGTATGAAACTACTATCGATTTGCATAAAATAGTAATTAAATAAAATATTGAATGGCCAGACACAGAATTCCGTTTTATTCAATTAAAACTAAACATTAAACAGTGCCTCAACTCACTATTCTGTTAATACTCGTACATAATGCTATGTTGCCGAGCTAACCCCGAAACATATTGTGTATTCATGACGTCATGGTTCAATCATCACTTCCCTGTATACGTATATGTATGTAAGATGTAACTATTTAAATATATTTTACTTTCTTCGTTAAACCACACCACAAACCGGTTTAGTGTTCTAATATAAGTACCTCTACAAATTTTATGTTCCCTCCCTACAACGTAGGTAATGGTATTCTTTTTTCATTTTGCACTTTTCAAACATATAGACCCTAGGGCATTTTATCTCTCCTTACTAAGTACATACTTAACTATTTCACTGATATTCTTTGTCTACAAGTGTTCGTATTTGTTTCATTGAGTTTTGAACCCCAATATAGCTAAATTGTATATTATATATATATATATATATATATATATATATATATATTATATAACATAAATATTTGTACAATATACTCATAAGAATAACGTAGGATATAATAACAGTACTTATTATTTATAAATTATATATAAAATTGGTAACCCATTACAAAATTAATTTTTGTGACTATTAATGAGAGATTACAAAATAATAAACTGGTACTTAGTATAATGTCTAGTATCTAGATTTATAGTTTTAAATAATAAATTCAAAATCAATTCTGACGATGTTTTTAACATGTCATTTGAGTACTTTTTTAGATGTATTTGTTAACGTTATAGAACAATACTGTTAAATATTAATAATTTAATGGACATATTGATATAATATACTTCTAAATTGTTTAATAGTTTTGAGGTAACTTTTATTTATAACTATATATAGGTATAAGTATTAGTGTATTACAATGTGATTATTGTTCATGTTCATTTTTCGTTTAAATTATTATAGCTGAATTTTGGACTTAGTGAATACGCAATGTATTTATTATGATTGTGTCTTCTAAAGTCTTGTGTATATACTCTATATTACCTTATGGGTGCTAATCAATAAGTGGCGTCAGTGACCCATGGCATATAAATATTAATCATATGTTTATGTGCCATGTGGATACGACCGCAGTCCGCAGTAATAATATGTTATGTAGCAATAGCAATAGTAATATGTGGCACGCCAGGTGAATACTGAAGAGTCGGTGATTTATAGGTGTGGAAAATTGGGACGAAATATACACACTAATGTGTAATGTGTATACAATGTCAATACCAAGGTTCTATGATATTAAGGTCAGCCGGCCACACACCTTTAATGTTTATTATATTACTTATTATTATTTTAAAATCATGAAGGTGATACCTGCATGGAGTAACGTTGGTACTCACGCATGTATGTAGTTTATATTATAGGCACACCCGTAAAACTTTTTCTCACTAAATACATTTCTCAACCCCCAAACTTTTTTTTAATAGACAATTAATATCCAAGCTTATACAGATTTAATATATTACACAGGTACAATGGTTCGCGCCGTTTTTGTCCACAATTCATTTTTTTTTCGGAATATTTTTAAAGTTTGAATTTTCATATTGCGACGTATGTTTATGAGACCGCTAATTTTATATTTTACGACAATATTTGATTTACAAATGTAAGAATTTTTTGGAAAATATTAGTTTAAAAATTAAAATAAATTTGAAATAACATATTCTAAGGTCTAACTTTCCAGTGAAAATTGTAATAAACTTAATTACTCTTATTTTTGATCATCATGCATTCACTGAGTAAAATTATTCATTTTTGAAATTGAACTCCATTTAGCTAGAAGATAATACACTCATGGGTACACAATTTAATTTAATTATCTATAATAAAGGTGTGGTACTACTTTTCCAGTCTGTGGTAAATTATATTACCATATAGTCTCCACTAGCAAATATTAGTCAAACAGCTATAATTTGGCGATAAACTATATATTCTGTCATAAAAACTGATACTCATTTTTTTATCTATTTATATTTACTTAGTTTACCTATAATAATATTGATAGTTATTTTGTTTTTATTTATATTAAACACGTATTTTATTCTAAACCTATTGTGGTTGTACATAATAGACTCCATTGAACCAAATGTAAATGTAAAATGTAAATGACACTTTGGTGGCGAGTTTTTTGTATATTTCAGACGAATTTTAGAAAAACAATTTTCAAGTATTCATAATCAAATTAATAGAATAGAAGTAATATAATGCTTTATAAGTGCATTATATTTAAAAATACCATTATTGCGTGAACATGCGAAATTTTTGATTTTCATCATTGAAATGAAGGAATTTTTAGAAATAAATGTATTGTTTTATATTTATATCATTGAATACTTAAAATATATCGTATAGTACACCCAATAGTTAGAAATAATAATATTTAGAAAAAAAATATACAAGTTCTTTACCATTATTATGATTGATAAATCATATATTTGTATGAATGACGTTTTTTTCAATAAGTAATTTATTTTAAATATTCAATGTTTATGTTAAATAATTTTGCCTCACACATAATAGGATAAAGATGAACAGACTCGGTTAGAAATGAAACATCGTAAAGAAGAGGACGATTTGTACAGGAAGTTTGCTAAACAACGAGAAGCCGAAGACAATCGTATTAAAGAAGAAATAAATGTAAGAGATAGTTATAGTTATAAAAAAACTGTTAAAAATATAATAACTCAAAAGTACTCGTTAAAGTAAAAACAAACAGTCTAATTTAAAGTTCTAGCAGTTTTAATATGTTGATATTGTATTGTGTAGAATGAATGGGAAAAAGAATTGGAAAGGCTTACCATCCGATTTGAAAAGGAACTTCAAACGAAAAGAAAACGGCCGGAAGAACAAAAAGTTCTCACGTTAAAGTTGCAACAGGAACGTGATAACCTTGAAAAGAATATGACGCTGAGGAGGGATAAAAAAAAAGAGTCGTTGACGAAAAAACTTTTAGAACACGAAAGGTAAGCATTGATTTTTGAACTATAAGACACCATAAGCATGAATTAGGATTAATATTTCAAGAATTACTTTGAGGCCTATAATTATTTATTTTCGATATTTTTATAATTTGATGGATTATATGATAATTTAGAAAAAATTTAATAAATAAATATATTTAATTAAAATCTCTAAATCCAAAAATTTTGATTATAAGATTCTCATAAGATTCAACGAAAAAGTTTGATTTTAAATATGTCTTAATTCATTATTGTATTTTGTATTGGTATACATAATACATAATATACATAGATTATAAATTATACTGATACATTATAATGGTATAATGGTTGTAATATATTCCATTTATTTGCTATTTTTGTTTACTAAAATGTTATGAGCAATCATTTGAATTTCTGTCACATTTTATTTAGGTAGATATACATATAGGGTCTAACAAGTGAAAATATAAACACAATAAGTTAAATTTAACACGCACAATATAGGCACCATTATTATCAAAGAAAAGAAATATGAAGTGTAAATATTAAAGGTTGATTTACTTCCAAATTCGACTAAATATATATTATACAATTATGATATTTTTGCGGAAAAATGATGCTTAATCCCTAATTAATCTTAAAGTATTAAATTATTTTAAATTTTGAATTTAGGTACCCACCCACCAACCCAAAAATGGTATACAATTTATAATATATTAATTGACTAATTCACACCAAATGTTTAGTTAGTAAGTACAGAACTTTCTTCAACAAAACTTTTTAATTTATTATCATGATCAATAACTTCTGAAATATCTCTTTCACAACTTATTATCAGTAAGTCTTCAAGTCTATTTTCTGTCATGGTTGTCCTTAATTTAGACTTAACGATTTTGAGTTTTGAAAAATCCTCTCTGTTGATGCACTAGAAACTGGGAGAATCAGTGCAGTTTTTAGAGCTGTATGTAGCACTGAAAATACTGAATCCAAATTGTTGTCGTGAAGTACTTTGTTTACGTTTTTCATACTACATGCATTTATTACAGTTATTGGATTTTGTTTAGGTAGAACAATTTCTTCTTCACTACTGTCTGATTCAACACTATCATAATAATTCTGCACATCTCTGTGAAACGATGTAGTTAATGCTGTTGTTTCTTCAAACATTTTGTAAATTTGACAAAATTTTAAATATTCACTCTTTAATATATCAATGTTTATGAATTTATTGTAAATTTTACAAATTCCACAAATGCGTCATCAGGCATTTCATTTGAATTATTTTTAATCTCATTCATTCTTTTAATGGAGAATAGTGACAAGTATTTGTATATGCCCACAGCTGAGTTGTTGAAATATTGATCTAAATAGTTTAAGGTTGTGTCTAATGAATGTAAAACTGTTTTTATTTTAAAGTTATTAAGTAGATCATCAACACTTTGATCGCTTCTTAATTCTCCTGACATCTTTTTCTTCCGTCTTGTGCGTATAATTTTAAATTCAAAAAATTCCAGATCTTTTTTATCTGCAATAAATGAATTTATTTCGTTTGTTAAATGGTGAAATATAGATTAATCTTTTCTTAATTTCAAACAATTTTTTTTTGTTTCGTTTATGCTATTAACAGCAGCTAATAGATCTAAGTCTGATGTTTGTAATAATGTATTCAGTAGTGCACTGGTGCCAAAACATTGAATAATTTTTGAAACCATAGTGCAATGTACACAAATCGTTTTGATAACAAATAATCTAGTAAATATCCACACATATGCACAACTGAGTGGTCATCTGGACCTTCAGTCTTTCTAACATGATCCAAAGTATCTATTACAGAGTCATAGGTTTCAAGAACAGCTTGCAATGCTCTATCTTGTGACATCCATCTAGTTGTACTGACGCGTTTTAGACGACGACCTTTTTTTGTACCTGAATATTTAATTCGCACTTCTCCATAATAGACGACTCTTTTTTTACTATTACAAATAAAATTATATACTGTTTCCATATTTCCAAATAGGTCAACGGCAACTAAGCTGCATCTTACTGTCTTCACAACAACAAGATTTAATCGGTGATCCGAACACTAGATAAAAATCGCTGTAGGGCACTTTTCTTTAATGAATGACTGTAAGCCATTATATTCACCACTCATATTCTGTGCTCCGTCATAGGACTGTCCTAAGTAATTTTGCCAATCAAGGCACAAAGATGAACATATATCTTCAAATAGTTTAAATAATCGAACACCAGTAGTTATGGATGATTCTTTTAAAGCAAGTAAACGCTCACATATTTGCCTATTCATTTGAAGATAACGTACAACAAATGATACTTGTTCTTTTCTAGAATAATCAAGCGGCAGGCCTATCAGCAGGCCACTTATACCACTTATACTTATTTATGGTATCGCCAAGACCATAGAATAGATTTTATAATAATAATATGTTTGTATGTTGTAGTTGTATACTTGTATCTACTATTATAGTCTATGCTTTATACTACTATTGTTCTGTGAATTATTGTGATAATACGTATACCACGCCAATATCATTTCATTATACGAAAATTGTTTAGTGTTGGGCACTTATTACTTAGGTACCTACAACTGCCTTAATACTTACATTATTAATACAGCATATTAAGGTAGCCATCGGATAGTATATTAAATTATTAAATATATTTTTTTATTCAGTTAGGAATTTATGGTCAATACGCATTACCCACCATGGCCTATGGCCACCCACCAATTATAAGGTGTATCGACGGATACACCTTGAGCATAGGATAGCCGCCACTGTTTCTATGCACTTAAAAACATATGATTAATAGTGGTTTATTAGTAATAAATTATTTCTATACATGTGATGGAAGAGCAGGGTGGGTTCACACCGAGCATTTATATTGAAATATACCTATAGTACTCTGAAATCACTAATTGTTGTATGTATCTACCAACATTCGACTGGATTACTATATAAATATAATATTTATATATGTATGCTGTACGTATAATCATCAAGAGTATTAGAGTGTGTAGTATGTTTCATCAATGACAGCCAGTACACAGCCGACGAGAATACAAATCGTTGGTATATGCAACACTCATTTTAACATGTATATATTGTGTACATATATACAAAATGATGCCCCTATGAACGTAATGAAACCAAATCCTGGACGGGTTTGTTCACTTCGATGGAATGCAGTTCGGTGAGGAAAGCCTTGGACCCCGCGCGCGCTTCTTGAATGTAATCCACTGATGAACGAAGGCAGTTGAAAGTAAAACGCCGTGCGGCAAGTCTCTCAATTAATTGTAATTTAATTTTTTCCTCGAATTGCGATTCAAGATATAGTAAAGATAATGTCAATACTATGTTATGGTAAATGTGAGAATACAATTTTAGGAAAATAATAAGTTTTCCTTCAAAGTGTATCCTCTAATTTTAATATTGGTGTTTTATTGGAATATGACGTACATATATGATATATACTCAGGATAAACTCGCAATTAATAAGCGCATAATATAACCTTTAAGGATTATGAGTTATAATCACTGTAATGAAAATATGAGATATCAGAATAACACATTATAGGTATCAAATCTTAATGTAATTTGCTGGTTATTATTATCTGTTTATTGAGGTCGAATACTATTGAAACATACTCGGTATTTACTTACGGTAACTTCTACATAATTTTTTTAATTTTAAATATTTTACTAAAATGATCATTTCTAATCTTAGCTACATTTAAAATTTAACTTTATATTTATTATAGCTAGTTTTTATTTTTTTAAATGTAATTGAAATTCCACTCTTACGGAAAATATGGACTCAAAAATCATATTGAGCTAATCATAAAATGTAGGATAAAAATTAATTCTAATTTTAAATCTTAAATATAAAAATAATTTAAATTATATAATAGTTGACATGTATATAAAAGTAATATACTTGCTGTTGATTCTATATGTGGTGAACCACTTTCAATTTTAAGCCGTAGATACAAAATCCACTTTCGTCATCAAAATTATGAAAACTGGTCAATCTTTTTTTAAAAGTGAGCTTTGATTATTTTATATTGACTATACTAATCAATAAATTATCTTTCATTTAACAGCGATCATTTAAATCCGATAAAGCATTTAATGTGCCAATAGATTTTGACCCTAAAGTACGAGTTATAATTTTACGTACATCACATTCAACCAATCGCCAACACGTATGTTTACATTTATGTATACTTATTCATGAAATTTTACTTTTTCAAAAATTATGTATAAGTTTTACATTCATAAATTAGAACGAATGTTGGGAGCGTGCATTACCGTCATCATTGCATGTTTTAGTTTTTATGCATAGGAAATTTCGTGAAAATTGCAATTCGGAGAAATTGCAACAATAACAATGTTATATGCCTTGAATTTCTATAATGTTATGTGCTAGAAAAAAACAACAACATCGGTGATGATAAAATAATGATAATTAATAACCGCGTCAATATTGATTTTCGTGTACGAAAGTATGAAGCGTAGTGCCTAGTGAGACGTAGACCATGGAGAAGGTAAAGAAAAAAATCGAGATCGATGATAGCAAGAAACTATATAATATATATACTATATATTATTCACTAGTCAAGGGAAAGTTTTCGTTGTGATCGCCTGGAAAAGGGTTAAAAACAGCCGGTATACGGTCGTTTCCCACAGGGCCGTGTCGATGGTGCGCAGCGTCAACCGATACATATAAATATGGGTACTGTGTACCTATTCCGATTCGGTGACGAAACACATTTGATCGACCCGAACGGTAAACACCGGTACATAGCGGTAAACACACTGTAGTGTATTTTTTACGCACCGGACCTTGACTATCTCTTCTATCTATTGAAATGTTTTTTTTCATTTTTTTTCCAAAGCCAAGTTCATATAGTGTGTATACACCTATTGTGTATACATGTTTATATGCATATACATAGACATCATGAATGTTCGTTTGTTATTAAAGAAATAAAACAATATTACTACATAAATAGTGGATAAAGTGTAGTTATGGAATTTGATTGTAGGAAACTTTGTAGAGTTAACCCAAAAAAATTAAAACCACGAACAATAGTTTGTAGGTACTATTGTAGGTTTAGTAAATACATAATATTATAATATATTAATATTTCCATTTTAAACAAAAAAAAACAATATATATATATATACATATAAAATAAATCTAGTATTTTCAATACATAAATGTATTATGCATAGATAACTTATATTCAGATTAAACTTTTTATTTACTATATTATGTAAATTTATAACCAAATTTTCTAAGTTGATGATTTATAATAAAAATTATGGCAAATTATTTCCAGTAATAGTTGATTAGTAATTACTAATAAGTAATAAGTAATAATACTCGTTGTTCTTTTACCAAAAAAAATTACTTTTGAACTCTTGCAAATAATGTTTTTATTTTTTATATTAAATCCATATATTCATAACCATTTTTAAAATGTTTAAGTTTTAATTTTGTGGTATTTAAAACATTTATGTTCTCCAAAATTTCACCAAATGTATATACTAATCAGTAAAATAGTTTCAATCGTATCATCGAATTTTCATGATAAATTCTAACTATATTTATAGGCTTATAGCTTCCGTGGAATTTACATAACAAATTTCTTAAAAGGTTATAATCGGTTGAATATACATGCGTCCGAAGAAATAGATTATTTATGATTAGGTGAATTATTATATTTTACAAGTATAATATGAATAATCAAAAAATCAATTTCTTCCGGTTTACGTTCAAGATTATTTTTAATTATAATGATTCATTGATGTTCTAAAATATTTTCAAATAAATGAAACTAACATTTAGTACACCATACACCGTAAATTAGTTACATTAATATCCATTTTTATCGAATTTTAAAATTTAAATGATAATTTAACGTTTAATACGTTCCATTCTCACAAATTACATTTGAATAAATATAATTATAAACTTTAAATTCATCACTGGGTAATGAATAAATAAATAATGCTATGACCTATGGGGTAGAACGATGATTTTTTTTTTTTTTAGTAAGGTACGTTTATTAGTCTCGGATCAAGTGAATTAGCTATTTTAGCGGTAGGTACACACCCAGAGAAAAAGTTCTGAATAAAGAATTAAAGAATGTCTACCATTGGCCTAAATAACATAATTGCATTGAATTATAACATATAGGTAGTCCATGTAGGTATGTATTAGAAGGTCTTTCGTCTATTGCTAGAAGAAAATTCATTACAGAAATAATAAATAATTAATGAATTACTCTATACAGTTAAAAAGCAAATAAACAGGAAATTAAGTACAAGTAGTTTTGAATTTTCATATGTTCCATTAAAATTGAAAAAATTGTTTGGCCTATCATATGAATGTAGACTTAAGTACATTTATAGATATAATTTACAACATACATTTTAAAATACATCTTCAATAATGTTATTATTGTTGTAAGACAAATATTGTCTAAAAAAAAATTATAATATTCACGAAACTTCTAAATAAAATACGATTACTAAAATTAAATTATATGTTTCCTTTATTAATATTTGTAAATCATGTATAACATTTCATTATTACACAAAATCATAAATTTTGATCAAAAGTTCTCATTCTTTTTCTTTGTAAATATATTTTTTTTTTTTATGACTGCGAGTCTATTATTTTATCATATTAAAATTAAATATAAAATTAACTTCATTGGCGTTTAATAATTTTAAAAGTGAATATTATTAATGTACTTCATTATGTCTATTTTTTTTGAATGTACTAATTTGGTCACTACAGGGGTGCTTTAAAATTTTCTTTAAGAACAGTTTTATCAATTGAATAATTTTTTTAAAAGAAATATTATTCATATTTTTGTCGTTATGTTTTTTTATTTTGAAAAATTTACTTTTATATGTTGTAAGCGCCATCCTTCTTGCTCAAAATTAACTTGCACCTAAATGGCTAAACTGTAGAAGTAAAATATAAGATTCATTATTTTTAGGTCAGTTTAGATAGGTTTAGCGAGTTATCTAGGTAAACTGGTAAATTTATTTTTTCTAGTACACCCATATAATACTAAGATTAATAATATCAATATAATCATATAATAATAAAAAATGTTATTTCAATAATAATTTATACAGTACATAATGTATTTCCAGAATATCAAGAATCGAATGGTGCCTTTTTTTTATCTGTCGATAGTGTCAAATATTACGTTTACTATTAGAAAATCAATATTATTTCTAAGTCTTTTTATTCAGTTATTCATTAATATCGAATTAACTAATGAAACATTAGAAAATGTACCCATGTCTAATTTTCGATCTTATAAAATAAAAACCATATTACCTACCTAATATATATATATTAATAAATAATATATCAATATATTTATATATTTTTAAACACTAAACAGTTTAGTTAAGTAAAACAGTTTGGTTGTACTAATGTTTTCAAAAATTATGGTCCAACGTGTAAATGTTATCCATTAATAACTACACATAGATTTTCTTCATTTCCTATACCTAGTCGATTTTTCCATAACTGCATTGCTAGTCTATTAGTACTAGGATAACAATGCATACAAAAAATAGGAAAGACACACTTACGCGTCTCATCAAGTACCAATAGCCAGAATAGCCTACATTAATATACATACTATAGAATAGTATACATTGATGATTGACGATTAGAGCCGGATTTAAGCATAGGCTATATAGGCTGTAGCCTATGGGCCCGCACCACAACAGGGCCCTCACCACACCATCATACAACTAAAAAAAATAAGCTCCGTCTAAATATTTTTCATTCTTTTTCAGTTTTCTAAAATTGGTGTTGTGTAATAAAATATACTATATAATGTGTAGACTGTAGTAATATTAATAAAGAGCGTTGAATACCTTTTTAACTACTCTGTGGTAATTGAATCCACAATTTAATATACTATATTTTAAATGTTATTATTTTCGGTCAAATAACTAGAAGTTAGAAAGTTGCACTACCCTCGATTTTGGGTAGAAAATTATTTGAAAATGTTTTAAAGATGGATTAGTTTATCTATTTGTGTGTAAGCCCTTTCTATTTTCTAAAAACTTTCTGTTAGGGCCCACACCACAATTGAGCTTAGGGGCCTACAAATTCTAAATCCAGCCCTGTTGACAATGAGTTATTTTAAAAATAATATAACTAAAATATTGAATGTGAATATTGTGTGTGTCGTGTGTGTGTGTGTGTGTGTGTGTGTGTGTGTGTGTGTGTGTGTGTGTGTGTGTGTGTGTGTTGATAATAAAATTGAAACTGACCCTAGCTTGTCGAAATACAATTGAGTATAAACAAACAAAAATTGTTATCATATTTATAAGTATACCATTAGATATATACTTTGTATTTACATCGACCGACTTGTGTGAGTAGGCTCTCGTGTGTCACGCCTCTTAGCAAATAGGCTAAAGTCGCGCATTCCGCCGCGCGCGCAAATGTGAGTGTGTACATGTTGGTACGTACATACGCGTACTTTCTACGGTTCAGATGATCGTTTTTTTTTTTTCCATTATCGTCTTATTGTCATTGTTTCGTACCATGAAGTGGTATCCTATCCTTTTTGGAAATCGTATGGCGGAAAATCGTTTTATAATCTCTAAGAATGAAATAATACATATTACTAAAATCAGACAAACACTACTATAGCCGATGATAAAATCATGTAAATATGCGTGTGAAATGGTGGATTATCGGCTTAAATCAATTGTGTTCCTGATTTTTTGCGTTAAATTTTTGTTCAAATCATGTATGTCATGTAAAAAATAGAACTCGTACGAGGTACGGGTTCAGAAAAATATTTTATATCTGATAAATATCTCAAAGACAATAATACACTATACAACTTACTATATACTTCCTATGTAGACATGTAGTATGTACATTAGTTACTATCCTTTGATATCAAATATATACCATATACCAATTAACCGATATACAACCCAATGACAGCAGTCACGAGTTACCTCTAGAACCAATTAATATTTTTGGAGGTCATCTAGCCATCCAGGTAAAATATTGTTCCGTTAACAATACGTTTAACTATAAGTCACTTATTGGCTATTGCCACACTTCAACAATTCGCATAATTTTTATGAACTGACATTATTCACATACCTTACCCACATGGTGTACATTTGTATCTAATTTAGTTTTATTATCTTTATATTGAATTGAAGTATAATTTAAATTAAACACTACAAATTACATTATAATAGTTATTTAATATTTTACTGATTTTTACTGATTATTATTTAAAACAACTATACATCATATTGAGTACCTATAGATGAAATCTCGGTCAAGCTATTAAAATACACAGTTATAGTTATTAAAAATTAATCGTACAAAATATGTGATGAAAAATATCTTTAGAGAAAATTATTAGTGACTTAAGAAAAGAATATTGTGAAACTGATTCCAAAAAAAAAGAAGAAAGAAATGTGAACAGTACAGAACATTGAACGTCACCACGGTCCACGGTCACTCTTACTTCTAAAATCATCTTAATTAAATTAATTAAGAATAAAATGGACAAAACGGTTGATGAAAACCTGGGTAAGACCAATTTGGGTTCAAAAATACTCGAAAAAAATGTAGGAACCCGGGAAGCAATCATAACACTAAGAACTCTAATAAAAAACGAATCAATGGAAATAAAGATATACTCGTATGTATTACTTTTCTTGACTTAGAAAAAGCCTTGTATACTATACAGTGGAGTACATATATATAAAAATTTAAACTTTAAGTGCTTATAAGAAAAATTTATAAGTAACGATTTTTGTTTTTTTTTTTTTAATTGCTATAATTACAACTTATAATAAACCTTGAATTAAATTTTCAAGATTTTTTAGGTGGCCAATTTTTTTTATCGATATTTCAAAAAAATATACTTAGAAAAATCGAAAATTTTTGTCTATGAATAGGTCAAAAAAAGACAAAGTACTTACTAAACTTGCCAAAGTACCAACTAAATCCACTTTCCTTTCAGAAAAATTGCCTCATAAGGAAATCGAAACATTTTTACTGCCCCAAAAGGTGTCGACAGACACAAAAAGTAAAAATAAAAATATTTTTATGTATATATAAAACACACATCATTGTCAAATCTATTCAGAATTTAAAAAAATATAGGACATCTACTGTGTATCAAATATCATGCTAGCTTAATGAAAAGCCTTATAAAAGGCAACGTAGACGATTAAATTGGAAGAGGAAGACCAAGGAGCTTATATTATAACACCAACCATGACAGGAATAGTAAAAAACAATCAGACAAAAAACAAAGAGTTCAGAAAAAACTAATTAGCCATTAAATTAAACATATTTTATATTTATGAAAGTACCACCAATCAACAAAATAGCATGTATTTTATTGTATTCCATATATGATAAAAATATAAAATTGTCCATTAATACAATATTCTGATTTTTAATTAGAAAAATCACCGAATGTTTTCTGTTTACACTACCTGCAAATGTCATGGTATTTGGTGCATGTATGTATAAAAATTAATAACTTAACTGCAAAATATTTCAATAGATAATATTATAATACCATGAGTAATTTGTAGTTATAATATAAGTGCACAATGTATATTGCTTTAAACTGCAGTTGCGCCAAGAGTCGGTATCTGCTTAGCAGCCTGAAATTTAAGGAAATTCATTATAATATTCGTTTAATATTCCATCTGTTTACTCTAAAATGTTTCTAGTGTCAAACAATTTTGGCTAATTTGCACCTATGGTATAATAGTAAATCTAAATGTCCATAATCTATAAGTAGTACCTACTTATCAGAATAATTTGAGTGAAAAAATAAATTGAAACATTCAAACATGATTTCACAATACATCAATACGTAGGTACATACTAACTCTATTACATAAGGTTCATCATCATCGATACTATAAGGACTGAAACATTTCGTTAGAATGGTTAGATAGTTACAGTGACATAAACTAGGAAAAAACTCGTTTTTTTCATAGATACGGCACTTTTGTGTAATATTATTACACTCCTCGAATGTGTATTTCAATGAGTATAGTTAATTTTTGTCACGTTTTTACAACTAATTAATTTATTATTTCTAACGACACAACTACAATCTGAGTCTGCTGTTCCAATTTAAGTTGTTGAAAGTAAATCCATTTATTTATATATACACATACGTATATATTATATATTACTTCTGCTATGTCATATAATTCATTCTAAAGCCTTAAATGCTTGTACATAAAACATTTGTTGTTGTGTTAATTTTTTAAGACTAAATAAAACTAATTCACTTATCCAAGCTATCATATACGAATAATATTAGTTATAAGATATTCCGTATTTATTTTTCTCTTTGGATTTGAGGTTGTATGCTTGATAGTTTATATTTTTATAGTAAAGTTTTTGTATCCTTAAAATAAATACTCTTAGTTTAAAAGTATTGACTAATGACTGGATATTATTTTTACCATTCGAGAGCTTCAGCTATTGGCCTATCTGGTCCTATGCCCAAAACGTCGTAAGAATGTCTAATGTACTTCTTCTAAATAGTCATAGGACCTATATCAATTAATGTTAATTGTTCGTTCAATTTTTTTTTTATAAGTGTCACTTTTTTTGCTTTAATTTAGTTATGATAAATTTTAAACACGGTGTATAATTTTATATTGTATTTTTTCTATTATAATGGTTTTATTTATCGTGGACGATTGTCCTTTACACCATTATACTATTGATGTATTTCAATATAACTAGATTCACCACCAAACCTTAAATGGTACTCATTGATCGAGAAATCTTAACCCAAAAGTCAGATCTTAAAGAGTGTAAGCTAAATATTGCCTTCGCAGTTAATAATATATATTTTATGTTTTAAATGTTCTTGAAAAAAAGTTAAAATTGTAATTTTTGTTTACAAGTAATGTTTGTAAATTTATATATTATTGAATATATAAATCATAAATAATTTGAAAAATTGAAGTATTTTAATATTCGATTTCATATAATTTCATGCTCCATACAATTGTTTACACTACGTTTTCGTTCGCAGAGCGGCCACGGCGGCTTTAGTAGAGAAACAAAGCAGCGAAATGTTAGAGCTAATCAATGAGAAGCGCAGTGAGTACATGATGGCCGAATCGTTGTACTTGGATGACTTAACGATACCAGACGAAACAGCCGAAGCGCTCAGTGACAACGTACAACCGTACCCAGGCAAAGCCCCACTACCACCGTCACCGCATGGTGTAGCTCAAGCCAAGTTCCAATTGTATTCAGACCCGTTGGAGTTTGCGCACATCGATCAGATCGCCATATCGGTAAGAAGGCATAACCGCTAACCATCTCATCAAACACATAACTTACAAACACTTATAATTATTTTCGTTATTCTTTGTACGAAATATACTCTTATATGACAAAATATTTTCGGTCAAGGTTTGAATTACTGTTGTTTGTAAGTATACCTAATTTGTAACCGGTGGTTGAATTGGAAAAAAAATAAGGACGTGCTCTAAGAATAGGTGTTGAACAATTAGCGTTCCAAAACACATGAATCTAAAAGTAACTAGAATAAAATAAAGAAGTATGCACTAATATAGAGAAAAATGGAGTAGCTCCTCTTCCCTGCGCCACCCCCCCCCCTCAAATCAACCTCTATTTTTAACCATTACAGTTGATCGAAACTAGGGGATGTTAACAGTTTCTTAGTACTTACCCAATATGTTATCTTATTTTCAAAATTGTATATTTTTATTGGAAGATTAATTTTTGTTTTGTTAAATTAAAATACTAATAAACCTACTATAGTATTATTTTCAAAAATATCACAATATAAAATAAATGCAAGGCTTACATGAGTTAAAAACTTTGTTTTTATTTCGGAAGCTAGAATTGTTATATAATATTTCATTTTATATTCTGTCTTGTAGTTGTATGACAGAATCGTTAAGTTATCACAGCTCCATTAAGAAATCTGTCAATAAATAATAATAATAATATTGAAGCATATAAATACATTATAATTTTTAAATGAGTATTGAACAAATTAATTATTAGGGTTTAAAAATATAAAGACGGAATAGCTCTTTGACCACTATTTATGTGTAATATTTTAGGCCCAATGATATTTGAGAATGAATTACATAGAAATTTTCCTGAGTTAATCGATGGTTTCGTAATACTATTAATAATTATAGGTATTTGGTCAAACCTAGACATAAAATAATAAAATTTATAATTTTCAATGTAACATACTTCATTTATTATACTATTAAGATTTACTCGCGTTGTTATAGCAATATTTAATAACTTCAGACTTAATATCAATTCAACTAAAATTAAACTTACATGAGTAAAAATACAGTAATTAATACAATATAGCAAGAAACCTTAATTATTTTTAGAGCTCAAAAAAGAAAATAATTGTCATTAGTGCGACTAAAAATGTTAAATGATCTAGGGTGAAAGATTTGTATTTTATATACATTTATGTACATATAATCATTAATTATTTATTGCGAAATAAATTAAAAAAGGTTACTCATTATAGTCAACCATATAGACGTGACTACTGACTAGACTTGACCTGCGGCTGCTTTACGGCATACTAGCTAAATTCCCGTCGCTATCTCAACGAGCAGACATTTTTCAAAATGAAAAATAAAATTATAAATTATAACTGATAATTTAAAAAAAATTTTCTTCTTAGAGCATATTTCGTGTCAGCATTTAGTATATGATTATAAAATGCCTATTTTATAGTCTTTTAGTGTATTTACAGATCTCATCATAATCTATTCCGCCTTAAATCTCACTTGATCGCAACACTTTTCCAAAACTGCAATGGTAGTACAGGCACCCTAGGCTACCACCGTAAACATACCTATGTGATCAACGGCTATTATGATATCTATCTCGAATATTTCATTGTACTGTGTGTTATTTTTTATTGGCTTACTGAGAATATAGAACGTTTAAAAAATATGTTCAACGCGCTAACTGCGAAATATACAATATTTTAACACATCCAAAAAAATGACAAGACGCTGTTAATAGACTATGATGATCCTTTTCATTTCACGATTTCCGTTATTAAAACGGGTTTTCATTTCGATTCGTTCAGGTAGTTTTCAATGACAAGAATATACACAATAACGTTAAGCGTTACATTTCTAAGTTCTATAAAAAAAATATATTAGAACGGATAAATTATTTGTAATTAGTTTTGACGCAACTTTGTTTTACTCATTAACAAATTGTATAAATCATTGCTATACCCCCATACGCCATATTATATACCATATATTATCCATATTATAAATATATAACTGTTCATTTATTTCAACGTATAAATTACTAAATGTATAGTAACATTATATTTAATTTTAAATTTTAATTAAAATAATCTAACACGAGAACGAACATAATGTAAAATATATTAAAAATATAATACACTGTAATAATAATGAGGTACCTATTTCAATATTTTGTATACCAATTAGTTGTTTTTTATAGGTAGCGCAAGAAGACCAAAAAACCTTTACAGATTTAGTTAGGATGTTAGTTGGAAAGTGCGGTTCGGATATAGAAAAAGCCAGGTAAGAAATGAAAAATAGATTTATTTAGTTAATACATACTTATTACTCAGTTACCATTAAGCACTTGGTAGCTGGTTGATTAAATTTTTTTGTAATCAAATTGCACTTTGATAATTGCAAAAAATCTAAAATTAATATAGATATAAGTATATATGATAATACATTGATCTTGTACATATTTACCTATTATTGAATTTTTCATATTCAGGACGATTTTCCGATGGATTACGGTAAAAAATCTGAATACAATGAATTTTGATGACAATTTAAGAGGTGACACACCAATGGGTTTACTTAGAGGTATAAAACATGGGACGGAGAGTTACCACGTACTATTTAAACGTTTATGCAGGTGAGCCATCAACAACACTCTTATACGTCAAGATGACGAGATATTATACTTTATTGCAATTGCCCCTGTTTTCCACATGTTTTTCACTTAAATAACATCGATGAAATTAATTTAAATATTATTTTGATCATTACTATTATTACGATTCAATTTTCATAGCGTATTATTTTATTTTTTCTTATTCCATAGTATAATAATGTATAATAATATAATTTTAATGATTTTATAAAATATATATAAAGTATTAAGTAGGTAATCCTTGATATACATATTGCATACCAACCTAATACCTATGAAACCCATACAATTTGATTAAATTGCCTAATATCAATGATTTTATTTTATTTAAACAAGTCTTGTCTAGCTTATCTAAATCTTCAGATATTTAGTATAAAATTATTTTTAGCTATTTTTCATATTTTTAAAGATTACTAGATCTGCCTAACGTAGGATTTACAATACAATACACATACCTAACATTTCTTACATGTAATGTTTAGTTACGCTGGTTTACATTGCGTCGTCATTAAAGGATATTCTAAATCAGCCGGTTACCAACCTGGTGTTCATTTCGAAGATAGCCGATTCCGAAATTCATGGAATGCCGTCTATGTGGCTGGTGCATGGCGATTCGTACAATGCAATTGGGGTGCACGGCATCTAGTCAACGCCAAAGAAGTGCCCAAATTGGGTGCTAAAGGAAAATCTGACAGTCTCAGGTTGGAAATAATTGTATAACTTATATTTTTTTGTGATTATCGTTTTATATAATGTGAACGAACTTTACAAAGTTATAACTGTATACCTTAACATTGTTTCCGTGGTTAAACAACAAATAATTTGATATATTGTCAATATAGTAACTATTTTAAAATCATATTAATAGTAGATTAATATGATACGATACATAAAAGTTTTTAATAAAGTATTAGCTTATTTTTTCTAATTGAACCAAATGTTATAAAATTATATTATTATTAATTAAATTTTATCCCATTTTTAGTACCTAAGGTTTAGTTTACATCGTAAATATAACACTTTATAATATTAAGTAAGTAGGTATACGGGCATACAGCGTTCGAACAAGTGAAGCATTTTTAAAGATTATAAATAAATTATAATATTTTAAAATCTATGTATATAATCGTATAGATTCAAAGAAGTTTCCACTGAAACGATAACAAGATTTCTAGCAATTTTCTTTAACTAATAATCTTCAACGTCTTGTGATGACTTCAGGTATTATTTATAACAAAAATAATTTAATCGTTATGTAATGAGTGCAACGGTCAACGAGGTTTCTATTAGAGTATTAGACTATATAAGTATTCTATTTAAAAAATTATTGAATCTGTGAGTTAGAATTGAAAACAACAATATGCATATGGTAATGGCTCAACTATTTGCCGAATATCTAATAACGATAAATACAATATTTTTCAGGTATGAATACGACGATCATTATTTTTTGACGGATCCCCGAGAATTCATCTATGAATTTTTTCCTCTACAACCTGAATGGCAGTTGTTAAAAAACCCTATCACTCAACGAGACTTTGAAGATTTACCGTTCGTTAGGTCTCTGTTCTTCAGATATGGTCTTTACTTTCCTGATTCCAACACAAAAGCTGTCATGTATACTGATGCAACAGGTAAAACCTTATTATTATATTACGTTAATTTATGTATGGAACATTGGGAATGTATTAAAAGTATATATTATAATTATTAATTATGGTATATATTTTGACTCTGTATGGGAGTCCAGTATCCAATAAATGATCAATAATTCTATAAGTAAATTAATCAATTTTTTATAAAAATGTAATATTTTTGTAAAATATAGAATAAAAAAAGGGTGAGACTCCTATAGATCGAATGAGACTCAATTTTGGCCGGATTTTGGGGAGAGTCTAGGAGGCTCCGAGCCTCTACATTATGTCATTCTTTTTCTCATCCAATATCTATACAATATAATATTTGCAAAACAGATTAAGATTACAACTTGAATTAAAATTATCATAATTTAATTTATATTTTAAACCTAGTAAAATGAATGCATGAAAGCGAGTATGCGATTTGGTAAAGTTTTAAACATTAAGCAAGTAATAAAATATAATTATAAACGAACATATAACTTGTACTATTGCATATCCCTGTTTTATATATTATTATAATAAATTATACTTTATTAGTGGACATGTATGGACTGTATAAGTTTTGAATAAAAATACGCGATAGCGTATGCATAAAATGTTGATAAATAACAGTTTCATTAATTGTACTTTGATGCGGGAAACAACCATCTAATGTATAGTTGTACTTGTACCTTATTGTAGCTTATATACTCACAAGTTACAATCGCACGTCCACGCGTCTACTACACCATTCGTATAACACGAGTCTACTATCTCAACAATAATTTTCAAAAATGTTAAAGTCTAAAAAACAGACTATGAACTGTAATGACGCAACGTCGACTAGATATCAGGTCACTTTTGCATATTTAAAGGGACATTCGTCCAGTAAATCCCAAAGAACATTATTTTAATAAAGACAAAAAGAAGTTTAATATATTTAATCTAAATAATTTAATATAATCAACTATTTGTATTTAAATATATATTTATGTTTTATTTATTATATTTTAATATAATACGTTTCTTCTTGAATAAAATATTATTTTGCACTAATTTTTAATATATTATTACATTAAATTCACTTGTAATTGTACATTTGACATCTATTAGATACACACATAAATGAAAAATAATAGTCACTAAGGATGGGTCCAGTGCCTGAACCGTCCCTGATAAGATTCCACTATCGGCTGAGATACAAGAGTGGATGAAAAATATTGTAGTATTGGTCTTTTAAACTTGAACCCAATGCACAAAGTCATGGCTTTGTGTGCAAAGGCTATTGCTCTCAAAAAAAAAAAAATGGTTCTGAGTGGTAGAAGTAGATTAGTTTTTATTTATTAATATGGACGATATAGAGTATAAATAATGTAATTTCAGAACCCAATTTCTTAATGAAGTTAATTTTAATTTTAATCGGAAATTTCAAACCTGTATCTGGGTTGAAGTTTTTTTGTAATTTTTGCACAGTTTTTTTCAACTGTCCAGAAAACTGTTGAGAAATACAATTTACTAAGCCAATACGATTTCCCGATTCACTCAGAATTCAAAACTGGTACCTAATAGCCAAAATAATCAAATTATCTTATAACTTATGATGCATAAAATAATTCTTGGGTACTAATATACTCGTATGACCCCTATCAATCCACGAAAACTTTAAAAAAACGAGTATAATAAAAAGTATAAGTAAAAACAGACTAGGTAACTGCTTATAACTGAGTACTAACTCATCCGACTCAATATTTTATACTCTGAAACCCAGCTAATACTTAAACTTAATCGTAAATAATAATGAGTAACCTAATAATCATATCGTAAGTAAAGTACTTAATGGCTAAATTAATAAATAATCTTGTTAATTTAATGATTCCTATATTGATCACAAGAACTGCGCATTATCTCCATAATTATTGATTTACACTTGCTATAACCATGTAGGAGGCCGTATGTTCAAAACTTTCGCTTGATTAAAAGGAAAATGTATAAATTATTCCAGGAGCTGCTACAGTGCGCATAGCTATACCGACTAACATGCAATCTAACTTGATATTCCACTACAATTTGAAATTTTACGAAAGCGAAGGGGACACCTACGACGGAGTGAGCTTGAAGCGTTTTGTCATGCAGGTATTACATAAATCAGATCGTACTTAAATACAATAATTATACCCACGTTTATATGCTTAAGTCGGTCCTGGGAAATATCGTGTCTTTCCGCGTTCATGCACCCAACAGCGGAGCGTTCCTGTTGGACATATTCGCCAATTCGGTGACGCCCAAAGAATATTTGACCGGAGAACCGATGAAATTTAAGAGCGTGTGCAAGTTTAAAATCATCTGCGAAGAGTTACAAACCGTCATGGTACCGTTACCGGATTGCGCAAGCGGCGAGTGGGGTCCTACAAAAGCTACACGGCTTTTTGGTCTAATACCTATATCACATCAGGTAATACAGATTGAATCAACTTTTTTTTACTGATAGAATTAACTTTAGGTATAACAATAATGATTAGAATATGAAATTTTGAAATTAATATAGAAATAATTTTAACGTTAGTCAGTTCAATCATTTCTGAGTAGGTACTGTTAATTATAATAAAATTATATTAAAATTGTAATAGATATGAGTTGTATAATTATGAAAATTCATAATTTACTACTTGAAAAACAAAAGTTGAAAATATTTATAATTTATACCTCATTACGAAAGCTGGCAATCGGAGACTACATTTTTTTGAAGCGCATAAATATTTTTGTTACGTTATACACGGGTTGTAATTAATAGGAACATCATAATTTGATGATTTCCTGTAGATTAATCATCACTATAGGCTACATTGTCAAGTAATAACAAGGATGTGGATGGGAAGAGTAATTCATCGAAGATACAAATTTAAATTAATTTAACATAATACAACAAACATAATTGGCTATACGTCTATATACAATAAAAATGCTTGGCGAAGTTGGGACTTGGATTCATTTAATATTATGATGGATATAAACTATGCCTATATACAAGTTAGATAGGTATATAAGATATGTAGGTAGGTACCGAATGAGACTAGAGGCATACCTAAAAAGAAGGACGTTTAGAAGGTTCAATATACGGCTCTTATTTTCGTTATGTATGTTGAAGCTCTCTATAGATTATAGAACAATGTTAAACAAATATACTTTTAGTTATTAAAATATGAATTATGATTAATACTAAGCAAAAGCTCTTTAGTCATTAATTAATAATAATTATGCTTATTATTTATAATATTTAAAAAAATAAAAAATAATTTTACAGGGCAATAATTTATTAATTTTATATTTCTTTATATTTATAGGATCCGTTAGTATTTGCTGGCCGTGAATTAGAAATTCAATTCCGAATGTCTAAGCCGCTAACAGATTTCATGGCTACATTGCATAAAAATGGCGTAGAGGAGAAACGATTGTCAAAATACATTTCACACACTATTGTAGACGATTTTATAACTTTCTTAATTGGATTCCCCGAGGAAGGTCAATATGGTTTGGATGTATACACTAGAGAGATATCGTCTTTATCGTCACACAAGTCCGACGAAAACCACCAACATCGCCATACTAACGGCAGCGTAAACGGCGAAAAACACTTGCTCACGCACTGTTGCAAATATTTAATTAACAGTTCAAAACGAAATTAAGTATTAAATGTTATATGAACATATTTTTTAAATAACTGTATACTGTCTAAACTGTATAGGGTACAAATATTTACATATTTAATTTAATATTATTATTATTATTATTATTATTATTATTATTATTATTATTATTATTATTATTATTATTATTATCATTAGTAGTAGTAAATTGTTTTACCTATTTAGTTATAGTTTAATATAATATATTTTTATCGCTAGATAAAAATCATAACATGCAATATTCTAGCCAACTAATGTTAATATACAAAATACATAAATTAATTGTGTAGTTATTGAAACCCATATTTACCTAGGTACTCAAGTTATTGAATTTTGGTTATTTTACATATATCCATGAAATATCACTAAGTGTATATACTCTTTACTCTTGCTTACATATATCAGCAGAGATAGCATTTTTGTTATCTACAGACTGCAATATCCGTTATTCACAAAAACGCAATATCAACTATGAAACTGATCTATATGACTTTTTAAGTTATTACATCATACTATATCAACGGTGGTGAACTTATGACACTCGCGGTGCAATAGCCAACGGGTGGCACTAGCACATTTGTCAAATTTCAATAGCACACAAAAATATAATTAATTTAAATTTATTGTAAGGTGTCTAAGTCAATTAACAGATACTCCATTATTATCCAATTAAAAATTATTAAACTACACTGTGACCATAAAAAGAGCACACGTATTGGACTGCGACCGTCGCCCGCCGCCGACCGAAATCTGAATCAGAAGAGAATACCAACATCAACGAGCGCTCACTGATCCGGTACTTCAATGAGCGCATGGATGCCAATCACCAATTTTATTTTCTCGTTATTCTTTATTAATTTATTATTGTTTAATATACTGTTTCATTTACGTGTAAGTAAACTGACCTATGGAAAGTCCCAAATTTACTGTATCCCATGGCAATGGAGACCCTACCTTTTATAGGGGGGGAGGGGCAAATTTATACACTAATATTACTAGGTAATTTACCTCGTCTCACTCGGGAGTGTGTATTTTCAATGTCATAAAGCACATACTGCATAGGCATGGTTATAAATACAAACAACAGTGAAATCATTAGAATCAAAGTTTTCAAAATTATTCAACTTTAAGTGAAAAATAGTTATTTTATTATTAACAGTCACACTAGTCACAGTAATTAAAATATTTTTAAATATTAAAAGAATAATTTTTATTTACTGTGGTATAAATTACAAACTACAAATTACATTTGGAGAAAAAAGGACCATGGAAGAGATTGCCCCATTCGCCCCCACCCTGAGGACGTCACTGCCACATGGTAGTAATTATTATTATTATTATTGAATCGCCGTGGCCGGTATATGTATATGAAATAAATATAAATGTACGCTTTAAATTTGGTTTATGTTAGATATGAATTTATTTTATCGAGTACCTATTGTGTGGTTTGGGCTTTCTGGACCAACATTAATTTAACTTTTTCTCATTTTTATTTAACATATTTTTAAGTTAAATCCTGAGTTCTCTGATCACTGGTCTCGGCCACAGTTTAGCTAATATAGCTACTAGACGTCGCATTAATTAAATTATTTCACTAAAAATGTCTAACTACACTCCTGATATCAAAGCTGTATTCTCCAAGTTTCAGAGTTTAAGACACAGCAACAAAGCTCACAAAAACATAGTAGTAATTTTTAGTACATAAAATGTAATATATAACACCTAATTTAGAGATATAATTCAGTAATGTATATAATATAATAATAAAATAACTTTAGTTTCATTCTAAGTAAATTAAATTTTTTAATGGGTATGTAGACAATTTTCAAACCCTTGATTAGAAAAATTTGGCACTTGGTATTGGTAATTCTTCCCTTGCAGGTCTGCTAAAGGTGCTTAGTTTATAGTTTAACACATTAATACTCAAGATAAGTTACATGATGCTATATTATATTACTACAGCCTGATAGCTTTATTTATTTATCATAAAATAATGAATATATCACATAAAATTTTATTTAATCCTTATATCTACTTTCAATCATAATAATACTGTATTAATAATTAACCTATGTAAATAAATGAAAAATTTAACAGCCTTAATTTAAAATTAGATAAAAATCAATAAATACACTTAACATTAAAAAAAATTGTTATTTCATATCATAGTATCAAACATAAACAAATATGAATTAATTTACAGAAATATGGCTATACAGTGTTTGCACTTAGCTTAGTAGCATGTATTTTAGTGAAGTGTTTAGCTTTTGACTCAAATGTTTCTTTGTCATTCTTAAATTCTATTGCCTGAAAGCATGTTACACAATTTACAAATAAAATATAACATGTAATAAAGATTAAAGAAACAAATATGCACATACAATATCCAGTACAAGTGGGTCATTAGGGTTTGGACAACTCATTAAATTACATATGGCAACTAAGACACCTTCTAATGTTATCAATGGTTTCCAAGCACCAGTTGGAGGCATTTTCAAAATATCCAAACAAATTCGTCCACCGCTATCAATGTTTGGATGGTAAACAGGTGTTATGAATGTCACCCTAGGTGGTTCAAATGGATACCTATAAATGAATTATAATTAATAACATTAATAACTATTGAAACTCAAAGAAATCTAAACTACACTATATAAAAAACTTGATTCGTCAAATAAAACTTTATTTACTGACTACTAACTACTATATAAACAAATCATTATTTTGTTTTAAATGGCTGGTATTAGATTCTGAGTGACACAAATAATGAATTGATTTTACGGTGATAACTGTGAAAGTTTTTTATTTTTTTTATATGCAAATTCTACCAAATGGAGAATCCTCCAAACCCAAATCATGGGAAATTTTTGATAAGAAATGGTGTTTAGTTGGTACTCGAGTGTATCATTTTTTGAATTGCTCAATAATTTTCTCAATAATTAAGAAAAACAACAAAAAAAATCGCCAACAACTTTCCCCAAACCAAAATTGAAATTTGAACCTCATATTGCTTAGTATTTTGTCATGCTATCGAACTAAGTTATATAATAGATATTTGAAAATGTCATTCTTATATTCATGTTTAGAAGTAAATTTTATAGTAAATTTTATGTAGCTAATAAAAAATAAGCGGGATTGCACTGCTGTACATTAGGGATGGAATGGATCTCGGTCATAGAGCAAGTCATTATAATAGATGTATTAAATTTGAATGCAATTATAGGTATTCTATATGAAAAGCATTCTGAAAGAAGCTGATTTGTCAGTCTATAATATATTATATTATAATTAAATTGTAATGTATTTTATTTTGATATTAGTAAATTTATTTTTTAATTAGAATAGGTTGGCGGGTTGCATACAATGTGGTTAATCAATTATTTTCAAAAGCATTGCATGTAATTATTATAATACTTCAAATAATCATAGATATACTAGTATAGAAAAAAAATACTATATTGAACCTTATCTAGTTACTATAATATTGTATTAGAACACATTCATGAATTTAATGAATTTTGCCAATGTTCACTTTCAATGATTATGAAAAATAATCGTATTTATGTCTTTTAATAACATATGGAATCTTTTATTAAATTATCAAGTATTTTATCCAGGCGAAAAAAAAAATCAAATATTTCAAATGTCTAAAAATAGCTTAATATTAATAAAATGGTTTGAAAAGAAAATACTAATCTAAACAACTGGAAAAGTTTCAATTTTCTACAACTTATATTTTTTTAATAAAAACGAATATTTAAAATTATTAGAAGATAAATTTTATGAAATTTCCTAAAAAATTAAATTTCAAATGTTCATAAAAATGTTTTTTAAAATTCCTTTAAGAGTTTTTCTTATAGTTATTTAAAAAAAACTAATGGATAACCCTTTATGATAGTTGCTAACTTCAAGTATAAATAACAAAAACTTTATGAATTTTCAACTTTAATAAAACTTGCAAATTATCGCAATTTTGATATATTTCGTAAAATGTTGAAATTTAGTTATTTATGAAAAAAATTTATGTCAAACGATTTTGGATTTTTATTTTATTGCAATAAGTACAACTTATAAGAAACCTAATACATTTTCAAAATATTTTGGGAAGCCATTTAAAATGTTTGTAAGTAATTTTTTTTAAATATTATAAGTACATTTGCGCCGCGGAAGCAATGCGAAAGCAGATCCTGTGGCGTCCTCGGTTAAAACGAAAAAAAAAAAAGTACATTTTAAACGTAACACAGTACAATATAAATTTATTGAAAAAAAAAAAAGTTAAAAATAATGAATGGAACAAAAGTTATTGCATTTATCGAATCATACTGAAACTGTTTACTGCATTGATGTATCAATAATTAATAATGCTTACTTCTGTGGTAATTCTATCTGCAACTTAAAAATCCCAATTTCATAAGGAGTATCTTTTGGTCCATG
Source organism: Chaitophorus viminalis (assembly GCA_025469195.1). NCBI lineage: Eukaryota > Metazoa > Arthropoda > Insecta > Hemiptera > Aphididae > Chaitophorus > Chaitophorus viminalis. The sequence continues at coordinate 105,557 of JAIPRK010000634.1, forward strand.
AAGTTCTAAAATAATGACACAAAAATAAATTAAAAATGATTACAAAATAAGTTAAGTTCATTTAAAATGTTTGTGAATCACATTAAATTCTTACCAGCTTCTAAAACAGATGTAGATCCTTCTTTCACATTAACTTTTATACCAACTGATGGTTTATTAAGTAATTGGCTAAGCTCTTTTTTTAATCGTGGTGTATTGAACATACTAAAAATAAAAATAAATATAATGGTGCTAAAATCACTAACCTAACTAGGCCTGCATTAAAGATAAGTATTGTCAGCATAGTTTCTAAAAGAAAAAAAATGTACCCGGGCAAAGGTAGATAAATTTTTATATCAAAAGAATTTTTGGATTACATTTAACAGTTTACTACATTAGTATAAGCATAGGCTTAGATATTGATTAATAATTTTTAATTCAACATTTAAATTTCCTTATAACAATTTTAATTTGTTAATTCTATTTAAAAAAATAATTTTATTCAATTTAGTGTTAAGGATGGCGGATCCACTCTCCCTTTTAGATACGCCTATGAGGATTTGTAATGCTTATAAAATGGTTTTGTGAAATTCAGTTAAATGTTTATTATTTATGACAAACAAAACTATTCAAATTTATAAAATAAATTAAATAATTTTTTTTTTTGACAAAGTAATAACAATGTATGAGGAACTTAGCATATTTTGTAATATAATCGGGTTAATGTCTTACATTTGAAATTTCATATCATCTACATCCTATGGTTATAAATTATAATAATTCAATTGGCAATTGACCAAATATCCAGATAATTGATTTGTATAATATAAAATAATTATATCCTACTAATACATGTTTTTCAGTCATTTTATGCACTTTACTAAATTATTATTTTTTTTTTTTATTTGATTTAAACAATCTATACAAATTATGTATAATAAGCTTAAGTGTTAACAAAATTAAGGTTACAGCCAGAAGACATGAAGGAGAAGCCGCCCACTGGCGACACTCCAGAACTTTACTTAATTCAAATTAAAATATATAATAATATATCTTATATATAATTTACTATTTAGTAAATCTTTATTATATAATTGTTATTTAATCTATACTACTGATGTACTTCTTGTAAATATCTACAAAATACAGTACTTAGGCCCACAACAATGTTTATCAAAATAAAATAATTAATTTAAAACCAATTTTTTCACTCTACTCGTAAGGTAGATATTCTCAAAATTATGTTAAAAAAAGATTAGTGTATAAAAAGTGGATAAGAAGTATCTTTTAAAACTGTCAATGTTGTAAAAACTTATTAAGATAGAATAGTATGCCAAAATATGTGAAACTGTTTAATAAAGTATGATATAATTTAAAATATTAATTATAATGGATTTGATGAATAGTCATTGGTATTTGTTTTTATTTTAATTTTCAAGAGAATAAGTGAATTTTTATGCTCATTTTTATTATGTTATATGTAATTAAAATAAAAAAATAACTCATTATAGTTAGAAAATTATTAAATCAAAAATACATAAAAATGTAAAATATCATAATGTAAATAAAATTACTGAATTACTGAACTCATCAAAACTTTTGCCATTATCTAGGATAAAATAAATAAATTCTATCTTTAATAATTGTACAAATTAATTAAAATCCAAGCCTTAATAAGCAGGGTAATAAATCGATATTATATTTAGAAATAAAAACTTGGTTTTTTAACTTCTAAGAAAAAAATTATATTTGCTACCACTAATTTATAAACCAAATTATAATTTAAATGTAAAATAACATTAATAACTAACATTATTTTACATATAATGATTATGTTACAGTAAAACATAAGGTACCTAAACTAAATAACTAATAGTAATTTCATTCAATGGGCTTCTACTATTCTACTATATTTATATGGGTTATACTATTCATTATATTTGTATAAATCTAGTTTAGCACTGCTTCAGATTTTTGCTTTAAGTTATTATTACTTTTTTGAATTTATTTAAAGGTAAACAATTTGAAAGTATTAATATGATAGAATATTCAGTAAACAGTAACCTTGCTTAACAGGAAAGAAAATTGTTAATAATATCAACAATATACTATTGTTAGCATAAGTTAACAAATCTAAATTATTCACCCTTTTATCTTTTTAATAAACTAATACTTTAAATAATTGATCTTACCTAAATGATATTTAATCAGTCTGGAGTACAAAAATAAAGAAATTATAAAATACTAATAAAATAAAACTAATTATTAAACTATAAATAAAACTTGGATATTAAACAATAAAAAAAAATTTAAAAATCCAATTTATTTTACCTGGACTACCTGTTGCAAATATATGAAATAATATCTTAGAATATTTAAATAATTTCTATAATTATAATTAATTAAATCTAACGCGTAACGCGGTACAGAGTCCCGTAATAATAAGATAAGAAATTAAGAAACAAACGCGTGACGCAAGGTGTATTCACAAGAACCATAGAATAATGAGATGACACCTTGAAAAACCACCCGCCAAAAAGCCATTCGACACAAAGTCATGCGATAACGACAAAAAATCATTCGACCAAACACCATAGCCACAATCCGACAAAAAATCATCTTACATTACTACCAACCTAATGTCTACATTGATACAATAATCTTATTTTACTTATTCCGACAAAAAGCCACCAAATTAATAAGTTATTAATGTTATTATCAAAATGAATCGTTTTTGACAGCACTAAAAAATTTTAAAATATACTGTCCAACTTCAATAAATTTTCAATACTCTCATAGTCTCATTACTTCTAACACCTATTGAGAAAATATTATTCCTTAATATTTATAAATAGGTATCTACTATAAATTTAAATAGTTAAAATAAATACCTAATGCAACAATATATTTGTACTTTTTTCTATAGGAAAAATAATATAGAACTATGATCTATGGATCACTAGTTGTAACTTGTAATGCAAATAAAAGAAATGGATTCAATATTATTGATACTTTAATTACAAAACATTAAATAATCTAAACTACAAAATTAGGCATAACAACATTGAAAACCAAAATAATAGATCATTTTATATTACCTATACTTCTTAATTTAGTTCATTATAGGATAAAATATTTTCATACAAATTAATGTACCTAGGTCCTAGGTAGTATACTTTATATTTTATTATGTAAAAGTAAAACAAATAGTATAAGGTTAACATGGGTGGAGAACCAAGTGTAATTTTAGATAGGTACACCTAATCCTAAACCACCTAAAAAATATTTTATCTATTGATCAGATATTCATACGTATAAAATAATATATATATGTTTATTAATATTTTATATTGTTGATTGTTGACACTAATAATTTAACAAAGTAAAATTTTAGTATTTAAGAACACCTTACACCTGAACCAACTTAACTCATTACTATACTTAATTACATCCATAATACATTGATGTTGAAAAGGCTATTTGTAGGATTTAAATTAATATGATAGGATTTATTTGCTAGCTTTTGTAGTTTGAATTAATTTTTTATAATATCTAATACCATTTTAGGATAAGTACAATTTTTTAATAAACATCTACAATATTTTGTATTATAGGATAGTTCTTCTCAGACAATATGCATATTACATTGATATTTAATAAATATTAAATTTAAACGTTTAGAGAATATTCGAAGGATATTTAGTTTAATTTATTTATTGCTGAAACTTAAAGGATTTTTTTTTTCAAGAAGGATGAATGGTGAACTGTCAAGGTTAATTTATGATATTTTTATAAACAAACATTAACATACATATTCAGCCCAATTTCAAATATAGTGACAAAAACATAATTAATTTTGATTATAGTTAATTCATTTCGATGACTTTTTGTCGAAATAATTTAAAATTATCATGTCCGAATATACGGTTAGCAGTGTTGTACGATGGTTTTTTGGCGGATGGAATTTTGTCGGATTATGTCGATGGTGTATTGTCGAATAACTATTTGTCGTTACTGCATGGCTTAATGTCGGGTGGCTTTAATGCGTGGTTCGGAGTAATGACAAGAACTAACTCATATTTAACCAACGTTACCAATGTTAATTTAACCTATTTTACGATGACTATATAAAGTATGAACCACGATTTAAGATATATGAACCACGGCTGTAAATAGTAATAGCAGATTATATTTCATATATTTCATATAATCTGCCGTAATAGCTTTATTCGTTTTGACAAAGAGTACACTTTTTCACAAGTGTACACCAAAGCGTTCGTTTTGAAATATTGTATTCGTAGGTACACGCTGTTCGTTTTAAAAAAGTGTTTTATTACTGTACACTTTTTTCACACCAACCATATAGTAGGTGTGATACACTGATACCTGTTTTTAAGCACGGCTATAGAAATATAGAATATAGTCATATAGATATTATGGTTGCGCAACGTACTAGAAAACACTGAACGAAATGTTCTTATCAAATTAGACAAATACCTGAAATACCCTTTATATATTCTATAGACTATACCTGTTTAATAACAGCGTCCCCATCGGCACAGCGGATTATTAATAATAACATTGTTTTTTTTTCAAAACGAACAAAGCTAATATTGTAACATTCGGTTTTCTTAACGTGAATAAATAGTTCACAACGAGCGCTAGCACAAATAAATCTTATCTTAAAGGAACATTAACTTATTATTATCACAGATAACATTCATGTAATCTGTGATATAAGTAATCATGGCTTGACTCTTAAGCACGAATTAAAATATACATATCTTAGTCCGTGCTCTTGAGCATGGTAAATGCAGTATGCACCTTTAATTACTATTTTTAAGTTCTATTTATGTTGTATAATATTATATTAACATACATTTTGATTTTAATTGACAGAAACTTTTCAAATACGGATTTGTGTTGCTGTAGTCTGAGTATAACTAATACTGCTGATTCAAAATGACCGTAGAAGTAAATTTAATTTAATTTTGTTTATGAGTTTGAACATGCATCTTAATTTTTAATGTTATAACAAAAAACTGAATATTTAAATAATTATGGCATGATAATAAATTACATGATATTAAATCATAGTAAAATTGAAATTCCAATGGAAGTTCAATATTTATCCTATTATATATGTAATTGCATTTGTAGGACAAAAAATTGGCACTAAAAAAAAAATTTTTGAGATATATTCATCCTTTGAAGTCTATTACCAATAACTCGGAACAAAAAGAATGTTGGATAGAACAGATGACATATTTGGTTAACGATTTTAAAACACTCATCAACTTGCCATTTAAACAGTACCAACAATAAGTATATTAAATATATGTATTCATTATTAATACTATTTTATTATTTTAGATTTTGGTCTACTGTTGTTTATAACAAAGATGCTACTGTAGGATTATGCTCATTTCTTCAAGAAGCTGCTCCTCCTTATTTAATAGATCAACTCCCACAAGATGATAATGTGTTAAATATTTACTATAAAATTGATCATTTTGCATATCTATTGATAAATCGATTGACTACATCATCCGAGAATGAAGTATAAATTCTTGGAATGATTTTAAATAATTTAATAATTATTTTGTTTTATTAGGATAATTACATGTCACCTCATCATATGTGGGGCTTGTTGTATAATAACAATATTATAAATATTCCCATGCTATTTGATATTTGTTCCGTTTATGGTCAATCACATAAAAAAGAGTTAGAAATAATATTCAAACAATTGTTTTCATGTCAAAAAGCATACAATGAACATTTAAAAAATTCTGTTAAATTTACTATTAAAGTAAGTTGCTTTAAATAACAAATAACATGTAATTTAATATTTAAATTTAAAATCCTATATTTTTCAGTGCTTAAGTCAATTTCAAGATAAAATTGAATTAGACCTAGAGTGTGATAACCGTTTATATCGAGAAAATAGAACTGCTGCTGAAATTGAAGAAACAAATATTATCATGATTGAAGATATTATAAATTTTCTATTAGATACTTCTTACAGTATTTCAAATTTCCTAGAAATTTACCCAAATGCCAATAGTGTTTTTTATCAAGAAAAATTACATTATACGTATGCATAATTAATGAAACTTTATCCTTTAAGATAAACTTTTAGTTTTTTTTTTTTACTCAATTGCTTAATTTGTTTAGTATTGCTTCATTCTATCACAATGTCAAGCCTATAATTTATAAGAAGGTAATGACTATGAATAAATTAAAACAATTTGAGGAGAAGCTTCATGCATCTAGGTTATTGCTTGTAAAAAGTGTCCAGCAATGTTTAACTCATTTAACAAACCAAATTATCTACAAAAAGTAAACATTAATTGAAAATTACTGTTAATTATTTATAATATATCAAATTATATTTATTTATATTTTGTCTTATAAAGAGGATCAGATAACTTAGTAGAAGAATATCTAGAAGCTATTACTGAACTATTGCAATACAACGAATTTCTCAATGATTATAATGTTGTATATAATTTAATAAAAGATATACAAAAATGCCAGAAAACTTATAAACAAATGTAAGACTATTTTTTATATAAATTCTCATTTACAATATTTAGAAAAGTCCAATGAAAATTGTTTTATTCAGAGATGCTACAAGATATGATTATATATTAAAATCTTTAGAACTAATTAATGCATCAACCAATGCACTTAAACAAAAAGAATTACATGAACAACAACTAGAGGTAATTTTATAATATATTATTTATTATATGTATCAAATTTTAATTAATTTTTTTAGCAACAAGTCAGCAGTTCAAATTTAGAAAATGCAAAATTGCAATCTCTTATAAGTGATGTAAAGGATTTACTACCCCACTTAGGCAATGGATTTATTCAAGTTCGTTAATTACAAATTTCCTTTAGGTTTTTACTTTAATTGCAAACTATTTAGATTAAGCCGTATTTTGTTTTGCAGAAATGTTTAGAATTTTATGATATGAATTCTGAAAAAGTTATAAATATGGTTCTAGAAGATTGTCTGCCTCCAGAACTTACTCAATATGATTTCAATCTACCTGTATTATCAGAGTATGACATGGATATTAATGAAGATAATACTTCTGGTGTTGATATATCAATTAAAGGGTATGTATATTATTGTAAGGAATAAAATTATATAGTTAAATGAATTATTAACTGTCTTTAATAATTTTATTTTTTAGCAATAAGAAATTTAAAAAACTGAAAGCCGTCTTGGATGATAAATCATTTCGCAATGAAATGCGACCATTTTATGAACAGTATAATTTTACTGAAGTTACTTGTGCTGAATTAGAGTCGTATTATGATGATGAATATGATGACACGTATGATGAAGTGGAATATGTTATACCAGAACCAGCAGATGAAAATGAAAAAAGAAGACCTGATGTTGTACCAAGAGTTCTAACTGAAAAAAAAATAGTTTATGAATGTGTTGAAGAATTTTCTGATGAAGAACCACAGCAAGTATTGAATTTCCAACCATTCTGTGAAAATCCTGAAGAAGTTCGTGAAAGACAAGCTAGGAGATATGCTTCTAAACAATTAAATAGATCTAATCGTAGTAAGTATTTTTTTTTAATAAAAGAAAGAAAAGTATTGTTTAAAAAATCTTATTTGATTATTTTAGGTAAACCTAAAGGGTCTGTTTCATCAAATACTCCATCTGGATCCAATGTTGAGTTAGATAGACAACGGAAAAATGAGAATAAAGCATTCCATGGAAATCATAACAGAAGAAATGCAGCTAGGAATAAACAACAAAAAGGAATGTTTTAATGTTTCATATATTCATTTTTTTATTATGATAGTTATAAAAATATATTAAACTTTGATTGTATTTTAAATAATATATTGATCTAAGATAAATTTAATTTACATGTTTTTTTTTTTCTTAGGATAAATATTTAATGATGAGTTCTTTAAAATCTTATACCTTATAATACATATTTTATTATTTATATAATATCATGTTGAAATTTAAAACTTATAAATTGAATACCAAACCACTAGTGTATTATGTTTAAAATTTAAAATTTCAGTTGGGTATATTGGAGTAAGATGGAATATGGGCATATACTTGTGGGATAGGATATTAGTGCCATTTTTTTAGTGTAATTTTATAACAAACAACTTTACTCATATTAAAATAAATTAAAAAAAATAATACATTTTTATTTATATTAAAATATTTGTTGCATGATTATTAATGAATTTAAAAAAATATATAGTTGATTAAAGTTGAATGGATTACTGTAATACATACTAGTTAATTTTTACAAAACCAAAATTAAAAACAACCTACACAAAAATATCTTATATCAGAATAATTTTATTATTTATTGGAAATTATTTAGAATTTAAGCTATGAATAAAATATATACCAATTTTATAATACTTATTTGCATTATTTTTATGTTTAGTTAACCACTCAATAATTAGAAATTAATTGAAATGCATCTTCAGAAAACTTTTTATCTATACTTTGAAATTATAAGTTATGACTTATACTTGTGAAACTAAGTCCAACAGTTAAAGACACATACAAGTAACCTGAAAATAAAATGCTCACAAATTTAGTTCACTTTCTAGTTAAATAGTTATGTTGTTAATTTTTAATTTTACCTCTTTTAACTTTCTGAAAAATACGAAGTACAAGTCAAAAAATTAAGTACTTCCTGAATTTATTAAAAATAAAGTATTAATGTAAATTCAATCTATCTTAAATCTAACCTAGTAGAAATACTAATACTCTATGTATTTATATTTTTGTTTTAGAAGTAATTGAATATAATTAGCAGAGAATGAGTGCAAAAAATCTTACAACAAATCACTTTTAAACATGCTATCATATAATAATATTATAAAATTAATTTTCTATTATATTTTATAATTACATTTTATATAATGTACACTGAAACAGTGTAAACATTTAATCTATTGTTAAAAATAATCTCTTTTTTATTGATTAAATATTATGTAATTATAAATATTTTTCTATCAATAATTTGTAATCTAATTTAATTCATATTAATGCAGATATTGTATTATAGGACAAATAAATTAATGCAATCATAAGATCTAGAACCAATTTTATTTAAATTTCTTCAATTCTTCTATCAAAATGTACAATTAAAGAGATTTATTATCAAGCAATATAAAAAAAAAATTATAAAAAGATAAAATGTATTATATTAAGTTATATAGCAATTTAAATGTAGATATATTATATTGAATTTTAATATGGGACACATAAATTAATATAATCATAAGATCTAGAACCAATTTTATTTAAATTTCTTAATTTCTTTTATCAAAATGTACAGTTAAAGAGGTTTATTATCGAACAATAAAAAAAATTATATAAGATAAAATGTATTTATATAGCAATTCATATTTAGATATATTTTTAAATAGTTATAAATTATAATTAATCAATGAGCTTTTTAGCCTTAAAATATCTTCTTAAATATAGTATCTGCCATACACTTAATCCAAATAAGCAACAAATACTAAACATGCTGAACCAATGAACTCTTCTGCTAGTTGACTCATTTGTATTGCGCATTTCTTCAGCACGATGTTTCATGTCTGAAAAATCTTGAACTATGGATGATGATAAATCTTCCAACATTTTTAGGTCTAATTCCAAAGGTTTCAATTTGGCCACTTCGCCTAATCCTTCATATGTTTTGGCTTCAATACCAGTCTTAATATTTAATGAAACCTCTTGCATTAAACCTCTTTGATAACCTGGTACGCGTGAAGTAAAACAAATTTCAAACATATCATAATTTTCAGTACTAAATGTAAACTTTCCTTTTGTAATGTCCTGTTTATTTGCTAAAATATGACCTTTAGAATCCCTGACAATGTAGTCCATAAACTGGTTCTCAATTGATACGATTTCATAGTCACCTTTAACTAGCACATTTTGTCTGAGTTCTTCTCGTAAACATTTTTGGGTATTTGGATGCATGAACCAACGAATGGGTGTTACCAATGGAACCAATAGCATAAAAATTAAATAGCTCAGTTTTATATTCATATTTATAGATGATAAACACAATGTTTTCAACACCACTGTAAAAACAGAAATGCAAATTAGGAATATATTTATCTTCTAAATAGTTAGTATAATTAATAATTAAATAATGAATTAAAATTGGAAATAAAGATATATAAGGTATAAACTAACATCCCCTAAATATTGTCACAAAGTCTTATTGTAAATAATCAAGATAGTATTTTTTCTAAATTAAAAGAATAGAAATCTAAAATCTATAATGATAACTTGAAAATACATAATTTATGTATTATTATAATTAAATAAAGTTTAATTATACAGTAATCCCTCGTTATCTGCGGGGGTAACGTTCTAGCAAATCTGCGTGGATAACAAGACTATACATCGATGCAAAAAGGAAGGTTAGGGAGGTCTATTTATCTCATCAAAACCTTCTACGTCCCGAGCAATTGCTATGATTTCATACACAGTGGCGCTCAGAACTTCTGGCCATAACTTTTGCCAATAAGCATTTATTGTGGATTCTTTGATGTTGACAAGACATTCAGTGATATTATAATTTTTCCATTCTTGCATGACGGTAAGTTCTTCTACAATGTTTTTTAATAATCGTTAGAAAGTTCTTCTTACGTAATACTTTAAAGCTTCAATCACACACCTTGATTAAAAGATTGAAGAAATGAGGTGGTATTTAGAGACAAAAACATGACTTTAATGTTAGAAAGCTGAAGTTCTAACGTGGCAGGATGATCCGGAGCATTGTCAATCAGTAATAAAGCATTAACAGGGAGATTTTTTTAAATTTTAGGTACCTCTCTACTTAAGGAATAAGTATATAAAATAAAATACAGTATGCTATAAAATACAGTAATCCCTCGTTATCCGCGATTGGGTTCAGTTTAATAATAAAATATTATTAATGTGACTGCGTTAACGTTTTATCGTTATTACACAAACACTGTAGACAATTTTAAATGATTGTTATTATATCGCTAGAGCTTTGGTCACAACACAGATTTTTAGTGATTGTTTTAAGAACTGTTTTATTCCTTAAGTAGAGAGGTATAATAACAATCATTTAAAATTGTCTACAGTGTTTGTGTAATAACGATAAAACGTTAACGCAATCACATTAATAATATTTTATTATTAAACTGAACCCAATCGCGGATAACGAGGGATTACTGTATTTTATAGCAATATTGGAAGGTTATATAAAAAAAAAACGTGTTTTGTTGTATGCGCCGAGTAAGGTGATACCGAACGACATCTTTGATGATTAAAAATTCATGTTTTAAAACACTTAGGATTCCGACGAATAAACACTACATAATGTTACGAGCCATGATCAGTTAGTTGAATGATGTACAACAGAGAATATTATTTTAACTCTAGTATATTTTACCTTGTGTATTAACAGCAAAAAATGATTTGTTCTTCAGTTGTATTTGTTGTTCTCGGCTATTGCTTGTTTGTGTGGATTGTAGTAATCATTTTTTCATGTATTTAAAAAAAAACATTATAACTTCATAAGTTAAACACTAAAACGAAATGTGAAGATTAAACAACACTACATTCGACCATCCATGCAAGACACATTACGATTACGTAGCCCGTTTATCATCTGAAGTGTTATCATTTAACTATTTTTGATGATGTCAGATGTTTACAGTTTTATAAACTATTGTGTGCTGTGTTTGTTGTGTGGTGCCATGGATGTAGATAAAATTATTATCTATTTCCATGTTTTATTTCGTGATTGGTGATTATCAACAAACAATATTTATTTGATAATAATAAGTGATACAAAAAAAAAATGGTTTGAAAATAAATACGATGTAATAAAATAATTATGTAAAAAAAATTGTGTTCCTCTGCGTTTACCCAGTTACTGTTATTGAATTTTGCGATTTTTACTTTTGAACAGGAGCAATGAACATAGATGATTTCCATTGAAACCGAAGATTGAAAATACAAATGTGTCATTATTATTGGGTTTTAAATTGGTAATATTTTTAAATTATATTTTAGTATTGTATATTTTATTCTCGATGGTACTTCTTTATATGTGTCTTTCAGATCTACAATTTAAATGTATGTAGATATTGATTACTTGCTGACATATTTATCCATATAGGTAATTATTAAATTATATTATCATTTTTGTATGGACAGAATTTAAACTAGGTGTACTATGTAATATACTAAAGTATAATGTTAAAAATAATAATGTTAAAAAAGAACGGGTGGGACTCGCTTTGCTGTACAGTTGGGGGTGGAGTGCACCTCGTTTATAGGATAGGTCATTATTACAATGGATTTCTTAAATTTGAATGCAATGATAGATATCATTATATACAAATAACGATTCTAAACGGAGTTAATATGTTTGTCTAAAATGTGTATATAATAATATAGTATTTTATGTTTAAATTGAAATATAATACAATTTCGTAAAAATTTAAATTTAAAACAGTCATAAAATTTTCCCTCTTAAGTCTGGTAGAATTTTTTTTATATATTTTTGAAGGTAAGCTTATGGACAACCTAGTGTTAAAATTTTGAATCTTAAGTATAAACAGAAAATTTTTTTATGAATTTTCAACTATAAAATAACTTGCAAATTATCTCGATTTTAACATATTTTATACAAATTTGAACTTTATGAGCTTATAAAAAAAATTTGAGTGAAACCATCTCTGATATTTTTTCGTTATAATTAGTATTACTTATATTTAATCCTTTAATTCATTTTCAAGAGTTTTTGGACAGCCAAAAAAATTTTATAGATATTTAAAAAAAAAAAACTTACAAAAATCGAAAATTTAAATTGTCTATAAATAAGTCAAATTTATGTCAAAATACTTTGAAAACTTAACCATGTATAGAGAACACTAATATAAAGATTTGGTGAAAATTTCAAGTTGTTGCGGTTTTTCGTTTTTGAGTTAGAACATTTTAAAAAAATGTAGTTTGTAAAAACGTGATTTTGCGTAAAAATTCCTGTTTTTTCGTAATTTTTTTATCGTTTTCTTCGATTTTTTCAAAACGTATTTAAAACGTTGCATTTTTGACTCGCACAAGTACCATCTTCATTCATTTTCCTTTCAGAAAAGTTGCTGTATAAACAAATCGAAGCATTTTTACTGCAAAAAAAGTTGTCGTCAGACACAAAAAAAAAAAAAACACACATCATTGTAAAATTAATAGATTCCATTACTCCGTTCAGAATCTAAAAATTATTATTACTAAATGTTATAATGAATTAGAATGATAAACATATCATATTTGAAAACTTACAGGTTACTATCATGTTTAATATAATGTGTATGTACAATTTTTTATCAGATCAAAATCAATATCATTATAGTGTTTTCGATGTCCGGGGCGACTCCAAAGGGGGGGGATAGGGACTGCAACCCCTCCCCTTGCCTGTATTTTTCTAAAAAAATTGTATAATGTTAAAAAAAAAAATATTATGCTGTACACTGTTTTGAGATTAAATAGAGATTAAATAGATCATATTTTAGATATTTTTGCTAAAACTAAAAACAAACTGGATTTGAGTTGAAAAATAATTTTTTATTATAAAGTTTTCAGAAAATTATAACTTAGGCATAAGCCCCCCTCCCAACCTAGTTTCTAAAGCCGCCTTTGTTCGAAGTATTGTTGCTTATTTCAAGTTATAATTAAACATAATAAAAAAAAAAAATGTTTATTTTCGATTATCTTTTAAGAAATCTTAACACCGAAATTTCTCCATTCAAATTATTATCATTTCCCAGTTTCCCACCAAAAAAATATTTGTGTAATACATTTTTTATCAAAATTATTTAACCAGTTGTACATTTAGTCGAAGCAAAGAAGTTTAATTCCGAGCCCCTTAATTAGGTACTATTTAGATTAGCATTATTAAAATTGTGTACTAGTTCAGTAGATAATTTTTATTTTAATATTGATGATCATCAAATATAATCAGAGATCTGGTCAGAGTAGGCGCTAGAATAAATGTCTCATTAATGTTGATTTTTTGGTGGTTAGACATAATTTGGCCGTGGTTTTTTGAGTTGACAATTCCATACGTTTGGCACAGCATGTGTCCCGGTATCTATCTCGGTTTCGGTCACAAGACTTGGAGTCCTATGTGGCTAAGTGAGAATATGTTATTATGTATAATACTAAAATATCACACTTATAAAAGTATTTAGGGGAGACCCTACTTCGTACAGTAGACATTAGACAAATGATATAAATTATAAAACATAACAATGTCGTAAACCTTGAGTTGACAAACATCTGGATCAGTGCCTGCCATTTTTTTAAATATTCAACGTCCTACTGCAACCGTTCGCTAGATCAAACAATTTTTTTGTTAGAAATATTTTGCTTTGTGCTTTAATTATGTATTTAATAATTATTCCTACTGATCAATTCTTGGTGGCTCTATCCGCTATATTATGACGCTTAAATATTCCTCAATTTAGGCATTTAGTGTGGAACATAAATTAAAATTTGATTTCACCAAAAACTTTTTCTAAGAAATCTTTTAATTACCTAACTGTATTTTATATAATCAACTTTAACCCTTCTAAATAAATAAATAAACTGGAATTTCATTGGGTTCTCCAAAATTATTCTAATCTTGGTTTAAATAGTATAACTCCAAGACTACCAAATATCAATTCACTTAAGTAGAAAGAAATGAAATCCGCTGAATGAACTGAAATTTCCAGAAATAAGCGATATTCCATTTTCATTCTTATAATCATCTTGAAGACATCCCTCTTTATGAAAAGCGAGCAAAAATACTTAAACAATTTACAAGATATCTCGGATAAAAGTAGACTAACTACTCTCGCAATCTCTCCTCAACTAAAAATAAAATTTCCAATTATTTTAAAATTTAATAAAAATATATAAGGTTAGGTTTATGATTAGTTAATGACGTCTTGTGTTTCGTAGTCCTAGTACTAATGTATTATAATATAGGGTTGGCCTAACCATGGTCGCAGGGCAATGGCTGATCCAAGAGAAGGGTAATAGGGTAAAAAAAACTTGAGCTTACAGCTTACTACATTAAAATGTATTATTATGTTCTAATTTTACATATTTGTTATACGACTTCTATAGTCAAAGATTAAATGCCTACACTGAGGTAAGAATAGATTTAATATAATCTGCAATAACTATTTATTTAATAATAGTTTATAACGATCATTGGGGGATATACATTGAAGATATATATAAGGGCGTTGCCCTCTCTCACCCTCTTTTCTTTTAAATTCATAACCTATTTTAAAACTAGATTATCAAATGTTATATTTTTAATAAACATTTATATAATTTTCTATATACTAACATTAAATAGAATGACCAATTTAAATTTATAGTCTCTTACATAGTTACATCACTCTGTGTGAATATTTTACATAAAATATATAAAATAAAAATAACCAGGAAATGCACAACCTCAGCCATAAAATAGGT
Organism: Chaitophorus viminalis; assembly: GCA_025469195.1. Lineage (NCBI taxonomy): Eukaryota > Metazoa > Arthropoda > Insecta > Hemiptera > Aphididae > Chaitophorus > Chaitophorus viminalis. The sequence continues at coordinate 121,077 of JAIPRK010000634.1, forward strand.
AATTATAATGGAATGATAATTGATAGGTATCATTGTATACGAAAAACGATTTTAAAAGGAGATATATTAACCCAATATTATGTGTATAGACAAAGTATTTTAATATTTTTGAATGACAATAAAAAACAATCTACAATGTAATCATCTAATAAATTTTCAAATATTTTTCTAAGCAAAATTTTTTTTATCAACAATTAAAAAGAATATATTAAAAAAAAACGATTATTTCAAATGCCAGAGAACAAAAAAAGTAAATAAAATTTACAATTGACGTTTATTTTTTGTTTCATTTTATTAAGACATTTAATAGTTCTATACAATGGTATAAATTCATATTTATGTTTTACGATAAACATTGTACCAATTTTATAAATATACTAAAATAAAATAAAAAAAGATCATAACATTTTATATTTTTATAAAATAATTTGAAATGTAGAAGGGACTAGTTAGAAATGGTATGTTGGCCAAATGCGACGCGCGAGCCGCCAGTTTCCTATTCCTGTTAAATAGCAATATTATAATATATTCTAAAATATCACTGCATTATTGTATGAGATTATACTTCAGGAAAATAATCCGTGAATTAAGTATATTTTATTTTTGATTTATTGAACAGTGATGTTTCTCACTAACTATATTAAATAATAATCAATTATCTGGTATTCTTGGTGCTGCAGCGCCCCCCTGTTTTAGATACACTTTTGCACTACTGCTCATCTCTCTTAAACTTATACAATATTAACATAACTTCACTAAATTGTCTTTCGCATATATAATATAATTTCTTTATTCTCGGAATATATTAGATCAAATCAAATTTATTGGCTGTAAAAAAAATTAGTAGTATGATAAAATTGATATTAATAAAAATAATAATATTAATATTATTAACAGTTATTATTATTTTTTAATTATCGGTTATACTTTTATATGCATTTTTTTTTTTTTGATAAAATAAATATAATTACTATATTAATTATTATAATTAAATATTAAATATTATACAATAATTTTTTTTTTTAATAAATAATTAAAAGTTGTGTTTTCTGATAAACAGTAAGTAATATTTTATTTTATTTTATTTTTAAATATTTTTTCTAAATACAATCATACAACAATTATACCATTTTTAGAGAGCGCGAGCGGTATGAAAATATTTTGATTTTATCTTTGCTATGTATAGAATGTATTTTAAATGTTTATGTTTAGCAATATTTCTTTGTAAAATGGCGGTAAAATAATTTTAGATTGAAATGTAATCTTGAAAATATAATACAAAAATCTTCATACATTATTCTTATTTGTGTAGAAAAATATCAAAAATCTTTACTCTCAACTTTTTCGTATGTCCTTTAATTGTGATACTTCAGGTTTGAAAACTGAATACAAGATTTATCACACGTTTTACTTATAGTTTTATAGTCAGCAAAATAAGGATACCAAAAAGTCACAAAAAAAGGTTATGTGTTATAACTTATAGGAAATAAGATTTTGATGAAATAGGATATTTCATCGATTTTCTATTAAACACGATAATAGTTATTTAATTATTTTGTTGTTATTCTAAAATTATTATGTAATTGTTATGAAACATTTACTGAGTACTTGTATTAGCATTTTATAATTTTCAATTTTTGAAATATTTTAATAAAATTTCTGCTATTTATAAATTATAGATGCATGCAATTTTGAATTTTTTAGGATGTTAATGCATATAGTGGAAAAACGTTTTAAAATTTAGTTTTAATACTTGCTCTTCCCTCATCTCTAAAACTTTATCAATGGACCCGAACCTTGTATTTTGCATTTATTTTTTAATGTGTACATTCTGTAGCATATTTATTTTCAAAAGTACCTGTTTAAAAATGTCTAATTACGTGTGTAATTTGTAAAGTAAAATACTAATTATTTTAATGACCTGTTATACAAAACAGTTAAATATTTTAAATTTATAAAGATTAACAGTCTCCTTCAGTGCATATGCATATCCCATCATAACGTTTTATGTTGTGGGAAGGTCAGAAAGACAAGCAGCAAAGCAATTTTCTAGGCGCCACACAGACCCGTATCGACCGTATTTTTTTTAATACCACTGCCTATCCGTCTGTATTTTCACAGCCTTGGTCTTTGATAGTTGATAGCTAAAGGGTGTTATGAAAATGTTCTTAAAAAAAATATTACCGAATGAAAATAATTTGTTTATTAAATTTAAAATTTGGTAATCTAATATACTTAACGAAAATGTTCTTATAGAATTGTGATATTATTCCATTGCCCTAGTCCTGCTACCCACTAACAGTGGGTGTAAGCCTAGAAATGACGTCATCTTTCAACCCCCACCAGTCTACCCTGCTATTGATTTTCACCCTTGCTTTCTTTGGACATGCACAGGCGCAACCAAAGCCCAATGGGGTACACAAGTAGTTTACTGGTGGATGCTGATGAGTTCGTGTTTGTAGATTGGACATTCTCTCTATGCTGTGATATTTAAATGACTGGTAATTTATTATTCATGTATTTAAACTTGCGAGATTATGAAAGAAACCTCTTTTTCATTATATTGATTATGTATATGCATTTTTGTTTATATGTTTGTGAAGGATAGCAAGGTTTACTTGAATAACGTTATATCATAAAAGACGACCATTATGTCTTCTGTAAAAGTGGCCGTTCGAGTACGGCCTTTTAACAATCGTGAAATAACTAGAGATTGCAAATGCATTATTGAAATGGCTGGTTACACAACATGTAAGTTTTATCTTTTTGAAAAAATGTGAACCTCAATAAAAATATTGACCACTCCCTAATTATTATTAATTATTGCATTATTGAATTATTACATTATTGAAAAAATTGTTTTTATTTATTTATATTTTTGCAGCTATAACAAATCCTAAACTCCCTCCTAATGTTAAGGATGCTACAAAAAGTTTTAATTTTGACTATTCTTATTGGTCTCAAAATGTAAGTAAAAATAAAAGGTTTTGTTATTTGATGATGAAATTATTGTTTCTATACTTTAGCCTACAGATCCGAGTTTTGCATCACAGACAATGGTGTATAGAGATATTGGTGAAGAAATGTTACAGCATGCTTTTGAAGGTTTTTTGATTTATATTTTACTTTAAATGTATTGTATGTTGTAATTAATTTTTGTGTATTTAGGATATAATGTATGCATATTTGCATATGGTCAAACAGGAGCTGGAAAATCATACACCATGATGGGACGACAAGAAGAAGAAGGCCAAGAAGGCATAATCCCATTGATTTGCAAAGATCTGTTTCATAGGATTAGATCAACTACCAGTGATGAATTACAATACTCTGTTGAGGTAAAACAATGTTTTAAGTATATTAATAATAAATAATTATAATACTATTTATTTAATTTTAGGTTAGTTATATGGAAATTTACTGTGAACGTGTTCGTGATTTATTAAACCCTAAAAATAAAGGTAATCTTCGGGTTCGTGAACATCCTTTATTAGGACCTTATGTAGAAGATTTATCAAAACTTGCTGTTACTACTTACCAAAATATTCACGATCTCATTGATGAAGGCAATAAAGCTAGGTTAATATTTCAACTTGTTTAACATTTTTATAAAGTATTAATAAGATATTGATTTTTGTATTTTACAAATTAATTTTTTAGGCATTTACATTTTATTATAAATTGATTTTTTATTCAATATAGAACGGTCGCAGCAACTAATATGAATGAAACATCTAGCCGTTCCCATGCAGTTTTTACTATATTTTTTACTCAAAAAAGGCTAGACGAAATGACTCAGCTGACTACTGAAAAAGTTAGTAAGATATCATTGGTTGATTTGGCTGGATCTGAAAGAGCTGATTCTACTGGTGCTAAGGGAACTAGACTTAAAGAAGGTGCAAACATTAATAAAAGTTTGACTACTTTAGGAAAAGTTATATCTGGATTAGCTGAAATGGTATGTATACAATTTACAAATCATATTAAACCAAAAACAATTTGTTATAACTTCATGTTCACTAATCAAATTTCAAAGTTCTATCTTAGTATTTTATTTTGTTTTTTTTATAATAAATTGTTATTATTTTTAGGTTCTTTACATTATTGTAAAGTCCAAGTTTACTAACTTATTTTTATATATATATATTTTTTTTTTTTTTTCATGCTTCCATATATATGGCAAATAGTCTGTAAGTATTTTTGTTAAATATTAATTAAAATTGAATAATATTTTTATTTTAATAAATTAGGCTTCAAAAAAAAAGAAAAAAGGTGATTTTATTCCTTATCGTGATTCTGTATTAACCTGGCTCTTGAGAGAAAACCTCGGTGGAAATTCTAAGACTGCTATGATTGCTGCTATTAGTCCTGCAGATATTAACTATGATGAAACTCTATCTACTTTAAGGTAATATTGTAAAAATATAATTAATAAAATATATTTATTAAAGATAATAAATTATAATTTATAGATATGCTGATCGAGCAAAACAAATTGTATGTAAGGCTATTGTCAATGAAGATGCTAATGCCAAACTTATTCGTGAACTTAAAGAAGAAATACAAAGACTTCGAGACTTATTAAAAGCTGAAGGAATTGAAGTACAAGAAGGTATATTTATTTTATTATTATAAATTATAATTATTATTATCAGTATTTAAATAGGTCTTTAATTACAAATTAGTGTAGTGACAATGGTTTTTATGTTTATGGGCATCAGGCGGTAAAATGGTTTATGGGAAACTTAAAGAAAACCGTAAGTAGGTAGATCAGTAGGTCACCGTTCATGCTTTCAGTGTCCTGTTTCCATAAAGCTAGCTTGGCTTTAACATGTAAAATTTCAATATCAATAACAGAAAGAAAAATATTAATAATTTCAACAATTACGCTTAGCTATCATAATTTGCATCATTTAAAAAATATATTTAACCATACAATTACTTTAACTGTTTATTTATTTTTAGGAGATGATGGAGTAAAAATGCTTAAAGATTGTGAAGATAAACCTAATGTTCCTTCATCTATGATTGCTGAAGAAGCTGTTGATCAACTTCAAGCGAGTGAAAAATTAATTGCTGGTATAAAAATATTAATAATGTTCAATAAATTATCTTATTACTTTATTTAACGGCTTCATTTTTTATTTTTATTTTAAAGAACTTAATGAAACATGGGAGGAAAAATTAAAACGCACTGAGGAAATACGAATTCAAAGAGAAGCTGTATTTGCCGAAATGGGAGTAGCAGTTAAAGAGGATGGGGATACAGTTGGAGTTTTTTCACCCCAAAAGGTGAATATTTCTATTTAAATGAAACAATACATTAACAAAAAATAAATTTACAGACTCCACATTTGGTCAATTTAAATGAAGACCCTTTCATGTCCGAATGTTTAATTTATTACATCAAAGAGGGTGTAACACGTGTTGGTTCTGCTGAATCTAAAATTACCCAAGATATTCGATTATGTGGTTCATATATACAACGAGAACATTGTCGCTTTGAAAATTCAAATGGTGTAGTTACTTTAATACCAATAAAAGGTGCCTTATGTTTTGTAAATGGCCGAGAACTCACCGAACCTATTGTATTGAAAACTGGTTCAAGAGTAATTCTTGGAAAAAATCATGTTTTCCGATTTAACCACCCAGAGCAGGGTAAACTTAGAAATATAATATTCATGTAGCAAAATGTTTATTTGTTTAATTTATGTTTAGTAAGAGAACGAAGAGAATATAAAAATAAGACTGAAGTAACAGTTGAAAACATTAAAGAAAGTAATAAAAGTATTTTAATTGATATGTTTATAGTTAATATTAATTATAAATATCTTCTTTAGTTACATCAAAACCAGAGAAGTGTTCTCCTGCTGAAACCCCTATTGGTAATGAAAATGTAGATTGGAACTTTGCACAAATTGAATTACTAGAAAAACAGGGAGTTGATCTGAAACAGGATATGCAACAAAAGCTAAATGCACTTGAGGAGCAATTTAAAAAAGATAAAGAAACTGCTGACCAAATATTCGAAGAACAACGCAAAGTAAAATCAAAACAATAATTAAAAAAGCAGTGATAGGAAACAATAAAAGAATTTGTTTTTGTTTTTAGAGTTATGAAGCTAGAATAGATGCTCTTCAAAAACAAGTTGAAGAACAAAGCATGACAATGTCAATGTACAGTTCTTATACTCCAGATGACTTCATGATTCAAGATGATGATATTTTTGGTATGTAATTTGATGGATTCAAAATTAATATTCTATTTTAATTTATATGTACTTAATTGGAATACTAGTTAATCCATTATTTGATACTGAATGTAATTGGACTGATAAAGAATATCAACTAGTTTTGAGTACATGTCGTAAGTGGAAGTATCATCAATTTACATCTTTACGAGATGATTTATGGGGTAATGCTGTATTTTTGAAAGAAGCTAATGCTATATCAGTAGAACTTAAAAAAAAAGTAAAACATTTAAAGATTTAATTATTTATATGTATATTATTTAATTTTAATTTGTATAATGGGTTATTTTAGGTACAATTTCAATTCACATTACTTACTGATACATTATATTCTCCATTACCAGTAGATTTCATAACACACGATGATGATGCTGATAGACCATTTCCACGGACCTATGTTGCTATTGAAGTACTAGATACAAAAAATGGTGCTACGCATTATTGGACATTAGAAAAGTTAAAGTAAGTATTCATAATATACTTAGGATTATTAGGAGGATATCAGGAAGGGTGATTCTAACGCTTGTCTTTGTGTTAGAATGAGGTTGGATCTTATGCGCCAAATATATAATGGGGATTTTGAAAGCCCCCAGAATTCACCTTGCGAACTTAAGGATGATTTTTTTCAATGTCTGACTGCCTGCACCCCACAAAAGTCTTTCTCCTATTTGATACCCTCAAGGTCAGTGTTCCCTATGTAAGTCCTATCAATAATATTTAAGTGGTTTGTCAGACATGCTTATTTCGAGAATAAATTAGACGTTTTCCCATAATAATGTATCATGTCTTCATAAAATTTGCTATATATTTAATTTTGATTCAAGCTTGCCTTTTTTTTAATAATTGATTATTATTATTTTATATTTTTTTTATTTACAGACAAAGATTAGAACTTATGCGAGAAATGTATCAAAATGAAGCAGAAATGTCACCTACATCACCAGACTTTAACATTGAAGCAATTACTGGTGGAGATCCATTTTATGATAGGTTTCCATGGTTTCGACTTATAGGTAGATCATTTATCTATTTAAGCAATTTGATGTATCCTGTACCTCTGATACATAAAGTGTCAGTAGTTAATGAAAAAGGTGATGTTAAGGGTTACCTTCGTGTTGCCATTCAAGCAGTTTCAGGTATATAATATTATGTCATAATAATTTATTACGCTTTTCATAAATATATATATAATATGCTTGTATGTGTGTATGTTTGTATAGAAGATGAGACTTCTGATAACTCTTGTGGAGTAAGACAATTTGCAAAAATTTCTTTCAATGATAAAGATTTATTGGGTCGTTTATCTGGAAAGAAAAATATTGATGTCACAGAAAGAATTGTTACAGGAAAAAGTTGCATTAATACTGATGGTATGAAATTAAGCTTTTATTTTTACAATATATTTATTTATTAGTTAACATATAACTAACATGACTTTAGAAATTGAAACTGATGGAGACAGTGGTCATGGAGATAGCTCTGTGTCATCTGATATCAAAGATGAAGAACTTCCAAGTCACCTATTGATTAGTAAAGATTTTACATTCAGGGTCACCTTACTACAAGCTGTTGGTGTTCCCAATGAATATGCTGATATATTTTGTCAATTTAAGTAATTTAAATTTAAATCTATAAGCTCTTAGAAATATTTAATATTTTTTATTCATTTATTTTTAAATTTTTAGTTTCTTACATAGACATGATGATGCATTTTCTACTGAACCAGTAAAAAATTGTGGCAAAGGTACACCAGTTGGATTTTATCATGTGCAAAATGTAAGTAGTCTAGTAAAAAAATTAAGTTTTTTCTTTAATAGAAAAGCTATTTAATTTTTATATTTTTAGATTACCGTTCCAGTTACAAAATCATTTGTAGAATATATAAAAACACAGCCAATTGTATTTGAAGTGTTTGGGCATTATCAGAAACATCCACTTCATAATGATGCTAAACAAGACAGTACTTTGTATGTGCAATTTTCACATAAGAAATATTTAATATTAAAATCTCATTTTTAAATTTATTTTCTAGTATTCGGCAGCCTCCTAGACGAATGTTACCTCCATCAATACCTATAAGTTTACCAGTACGTTCTCCTAAGTTTGGAGTATTACCTTCATTATGTACATCACATATACATGCTAAATATGATTTACTAGTTTGGTTTGAAATATGTGAACTAGGTAAGGTATATAATTTTGAAATATTGGAAATTTCTTTTAACAAAAATATATTGTATTAGGACCTGATGGTGATTACGTACCCTGTGTGGTTGATCATAGTGAAGAATTACCTTGCCGTGGGCTCTTCATGCTTCATCAAGGCCTACAACGCCGTATCCGCATAACAATAGTACATGAAACGGCACCAGAATTACGTTGGAAAGAAATACGAGAGCTTGTTGTGGGTCGTATTCGGAATATACCTCAATCAGAAGATGATGATACAGACAATTCTGTTCTTTCCCTTGGCCTCTTTCCAGGAGAATATCTTGAAATTCCTGGTGAAGATCGTTGCATGTTTCGTTTTGAAGCAGCATGGGATAGTTCATTACATAATTCTATACTTCTTAACAGAATATCCACTGGTGGAGAACATATATTTATGACTATATCTGCTTATTTAGAAGTAAGATTTTTTGAATTTGTAAATTGACATATTGAATATAAAAATTGTTATGTATTTAGTTGGAGAACTGTGGATGTCCAGCTATTATTACCAAAGATTTAAGCATGGTTATTTATGGAAGAGATGCAAGAACAGGCCCTAGATCTTTGAAACATTTATTCAGTGGCAATTATAAAAATAGTGAAGCTAATAGACTATCTGGCATTTATGAACTTGTGCTGAAAAGAGCTTCAGAAGCAGGTAGTCCAGGTAGTTTTCGTGACAAAAGAGAAATGCAGTAGAAAACACAAGAATTGTTGGCTTGTAGATGTAGTTAATGTTCAAAAATTTGAATTTTTAATTGATAATAATAATTATGAATGTTATATTAAATTATTGTACAGGTGTTCAAAGACGACAAAGACGTGTATTGGATACAAGTTCCACTTATGTACGAGGTGAAGAAAATCTTGAAGGTTGGAAACCTCGTGGGGACAGTTTGATATTTGACCACCAATGGGAACTAGAAAAACTTACTAGACTTGAAGAAGTTGGACGTACTAGACATATGATTCTCCTTAGAGAACGACTAGGACTTGACAAAGTACCGATCACCAAATCTGAAAAGGTTTTTAATTTATATTCATAATGTTTATTTTATAATCATTAACCTGTATTAAATGTGAAATCCATTAGGAGGTGTGCAACATAATAGCTAAAGCTTCAAGTTCCACTAAAGATATAATGAGACCACCTAGCCCTGTGGTATTACGCAATATTGATCCTATTGTGTATGAACCTTGGCAAATGAACGAAAGAGAACGATATCTGGCAACTAAATGCATCAAACTTATTCAAGGAAGAATACCATCCAAAGTATATTTTATTTAGATATTATTAAAGTATTAAAAAAAAAATGGTTTATTAATGATCTGTATTTAGGAAAATCTGCTATTGTCTTACACTGATGCAATCACTCCAACTGATGATAAAACAGAATCTAATATCAGCCATTCATCGAGTTGTATAACAATGTCCAATCATGAGTATGATAGGCAAACTATTAACTTTGTTTTCATTTATTATTATACTTATTGTTTATTGTAGATTATTTTCACCAGACCGTATTTTCCGTGGTTCAAATATAGATGACTCAATATACATTAATCAGGATGTTATGAATTCTTCTCAAATATCAACTGAACCACAACTTGTACTTTATGTGCCAGAAGTTGAAGAAATAAGAATTAGTCCTGTAGTTTCTAGGAAAGGTTATCTGAACATACTAGAACATAAGACTAATGGGTGGAAGAAACGATGGGTGGTAAATATTTTATCTAATTTTACTATTTTATTACACATATATACATAATAATTGTAGAGTATTAAATAATAATTACTACGTATTTTTATTAACTATCAGTGCATTGTTTATTAATTTTCAGACAGTAAGACGTCCTTATGTATTTATCTTTAGAGATGAAAAAGATCCAGTCGAAAGGGCACTTATTAACTTAACTACAGCTCAAGTGGAATATTCTGAAGATCAATTGGCTATGGTCAAAGTCCCAAATTCGTTTAGGTATTTGTTTCTTTTTTTTAATCTAAATTGATATAGAATAATATTATTTACTTAAGTTATAACTAGAAAATGTGTACAAGTTTTAACTAATTATAAATTGCATAAAGAAATATACTGGGCAAGTAATTAGGAATTTGTGTTACAAGCAATCCAACAAGAGTGGTTAAGGCCTTGGTGATTCTAATTTTCAACCCTCTTGCTAAAAGTGTGATTATTTGTGAACTTGTTAATGTTAAGATTTTAATTCCTATAGATTATACCCAAACAAAATCTAGTCTATCGTGACTGATAAAATATCACTGCACAGTGTTCAGGTTATTTGTTATATTTCCAGTATAATTTTAAATTCAGTTAAAACATTATTATTTTAAAATCTTCTATTATTTAATGGTCGACTTAATTACTCATATTCAACCAAGCAACAAAATATTATACAATTCATTCGCAATGATTGCTTTGGGTACTAGTTAAACTAAGTATTATGTTACCTATATTACTATGATTCATATTGTTACAGTATTGAACTGATTTATTTAAAGTTATTAAATTTTTGTATATATTTATATCACGAAAAATAATATATGAATAAGGGAAAAAATGTATATAATGTAGTAAGAATAACACATTTTCCATTTTATTTACAGTGTTGTCACTAAACATAGAGGTTATTTAATGCAAACACTACTAGATAAAGAAGTGTATGAATGGCTGTATGCTATTAATCCTCTTTTAGCTGGTCAAATTCGGTATGTTATTAAAAGGTATTGTCACTAGTTATGTATAAATTGTTATAATGTTCATTTGAAATATTCATAGATCAAAAACTTCGCGGGAAATAATGCCCAACAGACAAAATCAAAAACCTGCATTTGTGTCAAATCCTATTGACACACACCAATAAATATCAAAAGTTATTAACATATTATACCTATGTACATTTGTTTGTGAATGTCCTAAAACGATTATTTTTGTCACATTAAATTACCAGCACTATCGTTTATCGATACATACCATTTAGTAATGTGCCATTAAAATGTTGCGCTTTAAATTTGTATGCTGCCAAAACACTGATTGCTTTTTAAAAAAATGTTTAATATATTTAAATTTTAAGACAGCGGTTGTGAAATAATAGGTTCAATGTTTTAAAATTATTAGTCTTTTTTATTTATTAATTGTTATACCGATACAAAATATTATTTAAAAGCATAATATACTTCAAATTATATTTTTATTTTTTCTTCAATCATTATTGTGATATTTTATTTTATGAAATTTGCTATACATATTATGTTTTGTTTGTAATTAAATGCAAAATATGATATAATACTTTTGCTCTAGTCAAATATATATTAATATATTATATTTAAATGCGTTATATTGAATTATTTATAAAATAAAGTTGAAACAAAATATATTAGTTGTATTTTGTATTCTATAAAATGTAATTTAAAGTTTAATATTCATGGAAAAAAATACTCATTTGCCGATGAGAACATACACTTCAACACACTGATCATCTTGTAATTTTAATATGTTGTAACATGTTCAAGTTTTTATTAAACTTTGAAATATATAAATAAAATTACTAACTGTTAATACAACAAATTAAAAATGAATAACTTCACTATTGTTAAGTATGCTTCATAAACTTTATATTATAATATTTGATTAATTTCAAAATTTTTAACAAATAAATATTATAAAAAAAAAACTAAAAATGTATCAAATAAAAGATTTTAGTTACTCTTGAAAAACATACATACAAAATAGTTAAAAAATAGTATACTTTATGTATTGATCATAATATTAATATCACATAGTATAAAATAGCATCTCTACAAGTATAATATAAGTTAATAAGATATTATTATTGAAGGGAATATCCAATATTTAAATTTTAAATGGTATATAAATAAATAAAATTACATATATGTAATAATACATATAAGTACATATAATACAACATATATATATGTATGTATGTATATTATGGACTAAACAATAAATAATAAGCATAGTTGAAATTCCTGCAATATTAAAGTGAACAATTATACATATATAATATAAATGATTGTTTGCATACAAATATGATTATATCATTAATGACTATTATCAACTATTTAAGGTCAATGGTCATAAATGTATTTAGTATTATTAAAAAGCAATCATTATAAAGACAAACACTATTAAGATTCATAATATTTTTCAAGTATTCTTGTCCTTGATTAATTGATATTACCATATTGGTATAATACGGATGAATATTTTAATATTGGACAATAATTATTTTTACCACAATTGATTAGATAATATAATAATAATTAGCAATCTATAAAAATTAATTTTATATTATTTCTACCAAACAGACAGAATATTATGATTTATGATTGTTGAACCTCAGTATTAAACATAATGTTGGATGTTAAACCTAAAAAAATTCTGTATATCCTTAATTTGCTAATACTGCATAAATGCAAATACACGCACATATAAATACATAATTTATATTTAATACACGAGGAATAAACTGAAAAATAACTAAGTGGTTGAAAATAAAAAGAGACAGTAAATTAAATTAAAGTAAAAGTTTATATGTCATGTACACTTTTAAGGCAAAACAATACCATTGATTTTAATCATTACAATTTATTGTAATACAAACATATTGTAACTAAAAATACTAACAAATAAGTAACTCTTATGAGTTGAATGTAGTCGAGTTTTAATAAATAACAAATAAATTTTGTACATACTTATAGTTTAAACTTTTTGATCATTTATTTTGACAATAAGATAATTCATTGTATGCTTAATGTATACTACATTACTTAATTCTAATAATGCATAGTCGTTTTCATAAAGTATTAACAAAACTTAATTTAGAAACTAGATAACTTATAAATTATAACAATAATATACCTGTATTAAAATTAAGTATCAAAATGTGGAGGCTTATCAATTACCACCACTCCAGCATAACTTCTTCCAATATTCATTGATGTAGTTAACATAGACCAAGTATTAGTATTGGGGTTGTAAATTTCTACAGAAGCCAAATTACAAGCCCCATCATCACCACCCACAACATACAATAATCCATCTAATGCAACGACTCCTATAATTAATAATATATGTTATTAAGATTAATACAATTTTCGAAATATCATATTTTTTTTTAATCCTTTCCTTCTCTTTAGGCCACATACATCTTACCTTTATCTCCTCACTACATACACAAATCATCTCAACTTATAACTATTTTTTACTTGTAACCATTCCTTCATTATCTCTCATGAACACATTCCAGCCATTTTCTAAACATAAATATAAAATAATAATCACCAGCATTTCTTCGACACATATGCATATCAGCTATTGAAGTCCAAACTCCAGCACTTGGTCTATAAGCTTCGACACTATTTCGAACTTCTGGTCCATCATGACCACCAACTGCATACATTACACCATCTAAAATTCCTACCCCAGCACCACTTCGGCGTACACTCATTTCTGCAACAGGTGTCCAAGTATCGGTACTCGGATGATAACATTCAACAGATTTTAAACATTGCCTTGATAATCCATCATAACCACCAACCTATACAGATTAATTATATAACATAAAATACCCAAGTAAATAAATTAGCTATTTATTTCAATTTTATATTACTGCATATAGAAGATTATTGAGTACTCCAACACCAACACTACTTCTCCTAGTAGACATATTTGAGATCATTCGCCATTCTTGAGTACTACAGTCAAAAACTTCAGCACTATTTAAACCACTTGTACCATCAAATCCACCAACCTGTATACATAAATATGTATTATATAATGTAAAACATTATAGATTTACTTTTCTAAATAAATAATATCTATATATAACTTACAGCATAAACACAATTATCTAGTACAGCTACTCCTAAAGTCCCTCGCCTAGCTAACATAGCAACTGTTGGTACCCAACATGGTGATGGCGAAGACAAGTCAAGCATATCAACTGTACGAACTCTTAATGACCCATTAAAACCACCCACAGCAAATACACGACAATCTTTTAATACTGCAAGGCCAGCTCTACAACGGCGTGTACTCATTTCTGGTCCAGACTGCCATCGATTGGTTGCTGGATCATACCATTCTACACTACGAATTGCTTTAGGCGCTTGTCCACCAACAACTAGAATAATCTATAAAGAAAATATATGTAAAGTAAGAGTAAAATTAAAATCAATAACTAAGGATTACTTTAGGCAAACCAACAGGTTGTCTAGGTTTGGTACGAATTGTTTTTGGAATAGTTCCAGGCTGCTCAGACTTAAGTAAATGAAAATTTAATGCTTCAATTATATAATCTTTACCTAAAAACAAAAATATAAGATTCTATTTTATCCCACAATAAAGATAACTAAATACATACACTCCAGACTATTTTTAAGAAGAGGTTCCTCTTCTACTCTTTTTAATAAATATTCTTTTGATGCTAATGGTAAACGCACATGTTCCATTAATTTTGGTAAAATATCTTTTCTACAGCTAGACTCATGATTAACCCAACAAATAACACATTCAAATACCTAATTTAAAATAAACAGAGTTAAATTCAAATAATAATAAAATTAACTTAAAATTATATGATGAATTAATTTAACAGTATACATTTAAATCTAACAATTAATATTTTAACACTTAAATTCAAATTTATAAATGAATCATGTACCTTAAGTGTTATCATTATTAGTTTTATAAGCATCTAGATTATAAAGTAAACTTGAAATTTTAATAAGTAATGGTTTTAATTAAATGAAATTATGGAGTTATTACAAAGAAAGTTACACCATATTCAGAATATGAAGACAATGTCCAGGCAATCACAAGGGGCAGCAATGATACGTTTTGATGATGGTGGAGTATTATGACAGTTAACAGTTACTAGGGGGGTAAACACAAGCTCAACCAGCTTATTTGCACCAATTGGTGTCTCTTTATTCTAAACAGAGCACATAAAATGATAAAAAAAAAGTTTACCAAAGTGCCACTTCAAAATATGATGCAAAGTATGTATTTTATATAGATCACAATAACTAAAGGAATAATAACATTTTTATTTTTATTCTAACTTCTTAGTAAGAAAAAATATTGTG
The DNA here is from genome assembly GCA_025469195.1 of Chaitophorus viminalis. Lineage (NCBI taxonomy): Eukaryota > Metazoa > Arthropoda > Insecta > Hemiptera > Aphididae > Chaitophorus > Chaitophorus viminalis. The sequence goes on from JAIPRK010000634.1 coordinate 136,664, forward strand.
GTTACACTATAAAAAAAAAAAATAGTAGATTTATAGGTAGCAAATTTAAAAAACTTTATAATCAGTAGAATTTTATATGTGATTTTGTGATGGAAATATCTCCTCTGTAGATATTATTTTTTTAGTTTAGTACAGTTTAATGGAAGGTCCATTATACACTTAATCACAGAGAAAAGTCATTTATATTAAAATAGATGGAAAATAGCCACAAAATGGATGAAAATACTAATTCGAATAACAGTATTTAATGTGACTATTCTATTAAACTATACTAAAACCAACAACTTAATAAAAGTTATTACATATGGAAATATTTCCATCAGCATATCACAATGACCAATCCACTGTAACTTATTTAGAAACACTAATTAAGTGTCAACACTTTAAGATCTCTTACTTTCTCTTCAGATGGTACAGTAAGTTCATCACTAGAGATCAACTTAACTACTTGTTCAGATGATAAAGATAGGAACTCATCACCTTCAACCACTTCTCTATAGTAAAATAACAAAACAAAACAATAATAATAATCAACAATCAATAATTTCATTTTCAACTGTAATTGGAAAACAAAGTTTCTTACGAAAAATGTTGTTGAATATATGATTCAGAACTTGATAACAATTCCATACAGCCATGTAAATCAGCAAATGCCTTGATCCCAAGACAATTTGTAGGATGCAATTGAGTTTGTAAAAAGTCACAACATGCATCTTGTACATCTTGCAACTGTAAGAGATTCGCAGCAGGTAACAAAACCTTAAATAATAATTTCATTAAAAATTATGTTAATAGACTAAAAAAGAAATTATTTAAAAACAAATATTTTTTTATACCTGTACATTTTCTTCTGTCACCATGATTTGGGCAGTATAAATAAAATCTACTAAAAGTTTTAAAGCAGTAGAATCTAATTCCCTAATTATAACATGATCTTTATTGCTTTCTTCAAAACTAGTAAACATTGCATGAAAATATGGACTACATGATGCTAAAACAACTTTATGACCAAAAACAAATGTACCATCATCTGTTTCTAATTTAATATCACATAGAACTTCATCTCTAAAACAAAAGTGAGATATTTGACAATTGCAGTTACTCTAGTACCTATCATGAATTACTCATAACTCATAAGTTATAACATACTTGCGTAAAGACTGTAGCACTTCAAATGCACGTACTGTATGGGAACTATTTCTGTATGGTGTTCGTTCACGTCTCCCAGATCTTGGTACTTGTTTTTGAGAACTCTCATCTAGTGAATTCTGGCTAGCGTATCTCAACAACAACCCACCTCTAAACATAATTATCTATATTAGGATATTTATGATTTATAAATAAGCAGATCACACGAAAAACTTACCCAGTAGTACTCGAAACAATATCACCTTCCATAATAAAAAACAATAAAAAAAAAAAATTTGAATGTTGAATAATTATCTCAATTATACAAAACTATAATTACATGGAATACATCAATGTTCATTATAAACTCAAAGATGGATTATTTTAAAGAAATAAAAAAATTAAAAATGTTTAAATTTATTATTAAGAAAAAAATCTTGAATTGAATTAAATTAACAACAAATAATAATATGAATATATGATACCAGTAGGTTCTATGATACCAGTTTTTCGAATTCTTTGTGATAAGAATGGAATTATTGATCACAATTCATAGCACATTCAGCACATGGTCAAACAATTAATGGGAAATGGTACAAGGAAAACATCTTTTTAATTAAATTGTCCAGCCCAGCAACTATGGCATCCACAGAAATCTATATTCGATGAGTTTTCAAGTCAAATAATAATTTTATGCAATTCTATTAATTAGAAGTACGATTATATCGTTAATTGATTAATATCCGTCATTATAATGATTTTATAGACAATGGAAAACCAACCTTTTTAACCGCTATATCTAATTAAAAATGATTATGTTAAAAATATGTTATTAATTATTATATTATGTAAGTAAATACTAATTACCTTGGTATAATGGTATATTAATAATGAAATATTATATTATTATGGAAAAACAATAGATATGTGATCTCGGATGTGAACCAGCCAACCAGAGGCGTATTTAAAAAAAATTTCTTTCTAACATTTCAGGAAAATCATAATTTATAATAATAAAATATGTGAATAAAATGGCAGAATCCCAATTCCTTCCTGTAAGACTGTAAGGTAAATCAATGTATACCCAATTACTTCCCGAAATTAGTATAAGTAATTTATAAAATAAATGTTATAAGTTTACAGATTATAAAACAAATAATTCCACCAATATATCTATAATTGGTTTCTCAGTGTAGGTTATTAAGAAAAAACCTATATTGACATAGGCGCAAAAATATGGACAATAATTTTTGGGGAGGAAAGATTAAAACTTTATTTAGCACACAGACTTGCAAGGACTTGGCCCCGTCCCTTTTGTAAACATTTTTAGAATAATAATAAGACTTTAAAATATAGATATATATTATATATTTATACAATACGCATTACTTATCTGCAAAATCTAAATACTTCATATATTAACACAATATTCAAATAGCATATCACTGGAATAATAAATAAATAAGAATGCTGCATGTGCTGCATAGGCGGACTTTTGGTTGTATTTTTAGGGGGGCTATAAAATCCAATGTAAAATTCAACGAACATTTCAAATAAAGTTTCGATTTTAGAGTGCTATTCAAATATGTAGGGGGACTAAGCCATCCTGAGTCCCCCCTCCGATATCTGCCTATGCTGGGTAATTAATTATATAAGTATTTATATACCTACCAATTTATTTTATTTATTTCAACCAGTGCCCCACAAGGGTAAGGTACTGTTGTTATCTGGCAAGATTAAATATTGTTTAATATATTTAAATAAAGTGTAAGTAAGATTATTTAAAAAATATTTTGTATATTATATTAATTAGTTTTTAAGCTTAGAAGGATATGAAAAATGAACTTAATACAGTTTTCATATGCTTGTGAATATTTAATAAAGCTAGACCATTACGCCTATACTTAAACCTATTGCATTTCTTAAGTAGGTCTTTGTAGTGATAATATAATAACAATTTGCATCGATTTTGAAATATTGGGTTTCAACCTTTAAAAATAATATTTTCGAAAATTATTTCATAGTGCACTACTACAGTAATACATGATCAATATATATTCAATTTACTATAACATTAATTATATTAAAGTTTCAAATGAGTCGATCAAGTGATTTTGGCTGTAGCTAATGTATAGTTACTTAATTAATAATTTCACATTTGTCAGTGGGCAGTATGCCAGGATTGGTCAGGTCAAAGTTTTTAGTGAAATACCATCTTATATATTTGAAAGCCTATTAGTTATGTTTGGTTTGTCAGGTACCTAATGCTTTGGTATATTTTTTTGTCATTATCGGTTACCAAGGTAATATTTTTGTGTTTATTTTATGATAATGGAAAATATACATTATCCAGTAAAAGTTTCGAGTCGCTATGACCACTATCAGTCACCCTTTATAGCTTAAATTAGTTACACCTGTGCAACTTTCTTGACGTTTTCTTTCATAAGATTCTTCTTCTGACAATTACGAAAACAACAAAAAAAGAATTAGCGAAATCGGTTCACGCGTGATGTTGTGATAAAAGGAAATAGGGATTCATTTATATATATAGAAATATTTTTGCTGATTTCAACCCTTTAAAATCAACATTTTGAAAAATCCTTTCTTAGTACCTGATGAAATTATTATAAAAATCTATCCTCGAAATTTCAAGTCCATAACTCAAAATAGGTTCGGCTTTGCGTTGATTATTGGTAAAGTACACTTTCCTTTATATATAGAGATATTTATATACCTCACTTCATGATAATATCATCATCAAAATTAAAAAGGACAATATTTTCGAGGGCACCTCGAAGCCCTTTTTTTGTTAGGTACCTATTTAAAATAGGACGTTAACAATTCGTTTTAAAAAATACAATTTTGGAATTTTTAAATCCTTGTATAACATTTCAAATAAAATATTTTAAAAAAAAAAACGCTACGAAATGACCTCGAAAATATTGTTTTGTTTAATTTATATAATAAGTATTTTTTCATTAAAATTAATTAACAGCCACTTATTTTCAATAAATGTAAACATGTTTTATGCTGTTAAAACGCCGCGCTGACATCCTCCTCGTTTTTTACAATTAGTGAGGTATTTTTTTCTCAAGTTGGCAATTTAGAATCTGAAAATTTTTTGATATCACGATGTATCCACCTTGATAATAGTATTTCCATGTGATATTGTGATTTGTGTCTTGTCTCTTGTGATACAAATATACAATTTCGTGAATAAAGATATCAAGCAAAAATTATATAAATTAAATTATATACATAAATTTAATAAATTATATTAATATTAAATTCACATTTTATACCAGTAGTAAGTCATCATTAAAATCTATGGTTTCCATTTTTGATTTAATTTAATTTAAATATTTGTATTTCATATTTGATTAATCTTTCGTTTTAGCTTTTAATTATAATGTACAGGAGAATACATACAGCTTGTATAGGACTGAATAAGGTTACAATTATTTTATTTTATTCAGACTTTTTGTAGTTAGCACAAAAAAAAAATTTTGTTTTAACTATTTTAGTTGCAGCATTTGGATGGCATACAAATATCAACTATTGGTTGTGTGGGCCAAATGCGATGGAGAAGTAACAAACATTACAAACCAGAGTTTAAAAAGTTGAGGAGCCAAAAGGTATTAATAATACCTATTATTAATAATATAAAATTAATAATTGTTGTCAATTAATAAATATATTTTTTATGTATATTTTTACATACAATTGAGTCATGATAACTTAGAATTCAAGTCTACTTGAGAACACATTTCTTATATTTTTTAATTTATCCCTAATAACCCTACCAAAATCAGTTGAATTTGAAATATTGTCAACAGTAAATTTTTTTAGAACTTACTATTAAAAATTTCTTTAACAACTCTCCGATCATGTGTTTGTATTGTTAACTTTCCAAGTTCATTCTTATTTTGTTTATGTAAATCTATTTATCTAAAGATTAGTACAGACATTACAGTGATTAGCTAAAGCTAAACTTGTATATGTTTCTTTTTTATTAAAATAATTTTCAATTATTAAGTGAAAACTAATTAATATATTATATAGGTTCTTAAAGTGATTTTACCTGATTTTGAAGAAGATGCAAGAGACTCAAATGATTTTAGTCCTGAAAAATTACGTACCAGATACAAAGAAAAAGGTATTCAACCGACAAGACCATGGGTAGAACGTTCTACATTTATCAATAATACAGGCGCCGTTATTGAGCCTTATGTTCCACCAGAAGGGGATGGCAAGATTTCACCGATTAGTACTGCTGTAAAGTTTCAATTAATTTTCTTGATTACATTGTAATAGTATTTGCATTAATATTTTTAGGGAGCCAAACAAAAAATTGAATTGTTAAAAAAAAAAAAAGATACCTGGCAAGCCATACGTAAAATAAGACAAAATGAAGAAGAATTTGAATTATATCCTGAATTCATAACCAAAGCACAAGATATTTATGTAAAAGCTCACTCACTTTTAGCCAAGTTTGTAAAAGTTATCATAATTAACACCTCACAATAATTTTTATAAGTACATTAAATATTATAAATTTTATATTATTAGCAAAGACAAAAAAAGTTTACTTCAATATGTTACAGAAAAAGCCTATGTTGTAAGTATGACTCATTTGATTTAATAACTTTAAAATTAAATATTTCTGTAAATACCTATTATTTCATAATACTTACATTTTAGGAAATGGTTCACAACATAGACAATAAGACATTACATTGGTCATTTATTAAATCAATTGAACCACCTCGTGTTGTTCATGCAAGAGTGACTGATATTATAACCAAAGATAATTTATTTGCACAAATAACTGTGCGTTTTCATACACAACAGGTATATATTTTTACTTTTATAGTTTATAGTTTTACTTAACTGTTTAAACAATAAATATGTATTGTTTATAGACATTGTCAGTTTTCGATCGTTTTGGACGCTTAATGTTTGGTAGTGATGTGATTGCTAAAGATGTTCTAGAATATGTAGTGTATGAAAAACATATTGTAAATCAATATGGAATGTGGCGGATACATGGCAAAATTATTCCCGATTGGATGCCCTCTAAAGAACCACTTAGATTTACCAATTTGATAAATCTTGAATGTGAAACTGAAACGGCTTTAGAAGCTCAACCAGATGAAGCAAAATCTAAAATTATACTTCCTGATGCATAATCATGGGTTATCAATATAAAAGACAGCAAATAAAGATTTAGATATTTGTTACTTTATTGTTTTATCTTAAATAAAATATGTTTTTACAAGAACTACTAAAATTCAAAATATAAAAATATATGATTTACATAATATAAATACCCTTTCCATAATAATACTGAACGTAGAAAAATACATTTAAAAATATTCTTAAGTTAAAATAAAATAAATATTTTGCTATATATTAATAATATAAACAAACTTGTTAAATAATTGTTTTGATTGATATATTTAAACAAAACTACTCGTTGGTTTATCAATATATACAGGATTTTTAATTTTAGAATCCATTTTTTTTTTGGTTTGCATATCATTAGTTAAGTTCTTAGGTTTAGGCGGTAGAGGAGGTGGAAGATGTCTCATTAATTTAATGCGATCTTCAGCAATTGGAATTGGTCTTTTAAATTCACCATCATTTAGAGATTTGTAAAAGCGAGCTGACTCTCTGTTCAAACTGTTACGTTCTGTTAATCTAATTGATTTACGTTGTTTTTTATTGGTATCTACAGTTTTATTTTCTTTGTCCTAAACATGAAAGAAACAATTGATTATTATAATAAAATAAGAATATAAATATTATTTTCAATACCTTTAAAAAATCTGGCATTTCAAAATTAATCTCAGTACCCCGTTGATCTTCTAGTCTACTTCTTTGAGCTCGTTTTAATCCTTCATATAATGCTAAAAATTAATAACAAGTTACTTATGATTCATAATAAAGGATAGTTATGATTATAGGATACAGTAAGTGTTAAATTAACAAATTAAGTTAATTTATAAAATAACAATATCATATAGTTAAAGTTAAAAACTAGTTGCAAACTCATGATCAGCAAAATATAATAAATAATCCTTATTCCTTAGGTACTTATTGAATTATTAAAATATATAACAGTTGTAGTTTTTAATATATTACAAAATCTAAAATTACAATTGTACAATTGATAATATTAGTATAAGTTTGGACGCCATTTAATTTAAATAATTGATTTAAAAAAAAAAAAAAACCAAGGTTAATGAAATGTAGAGCAAAATGGTATTAAAATTTTAACTAATATAATTCTTAGATTCAAGATACAAATATATCAAGAAATAAAATCATCTTAAATGGTAGAATTAACAAAATGTAGTACTTATTTTATAATTAATGGGAACTCATTCTGCTCTACAGAAAAGGTGGAGTGGACCTAGGTCATAAAGTAGGTCATTACAATGGTGTGTTAAATTTGAATGCAATGATACGAAAAGATTGTAAATAAAAACAATTCTGAACAGAGATAATTAGACAGTCTAGAACAGACAAACACAAGACTAAAAAAATTCAAATTATTGAAAAACCAATACAATCGTTACTCTATTCAGAATCTAAATTGCATACTTAATTGTACTAATTTAGTACTAACTTAGTAGTAATTAATATTTCTTGTTTATTATATGTATACATTGTTATTATAACTGTGCTGTACTATAATTAACATAAAAATAATTGTTTATTAATAATAAAAATATGAGTAATTACCATCACTTTCAGACTGTCTATCATTTTGTATTTTTGTAATTGGCTTAAATTTAGCAATAAGCGGTGGAAGTTTGCTCAAAGTTTGTTTCTTTTCAGTACTATTAATTTGTTGATCTTGTATAACACATTGTGATTTACATGTCTTTTTGATTTTCTAAAACAAAAAACCATTAAATATTTTAAAATGATACATTCCATCAGTAATATTCTTACTCTTTGTTTTTCGTGAAATATAGAATCTCTTCTTAAAAATCTACTAATTAAACTAGAAGATTGTTCTGATCCCCATTCTTCAGACTATATTAATAATCAAGAAAAAACATCAGTATTTTTTTAATATAATAAGCATATTTTTTATTAGACTTAACAATATTTTTTAAATGTTGATATTGTTTTATTTTTCATCACATATAATCGCTATATTGAAAATAAAATTATGTATTAATACATCAATATTCCAATTTACAGATATCCCTATCGCCGCTGATTAGAAAATAGTTAATTATATAAATATTCTTTTATCAATAAAAAGTAATCAATGGTATCAGTTATTTATATTTTAAATTTTGTATGATACATGGTAGTACATAAATTAATAACATTACTTATAACTGAAATAATGTATAGAATTAATGTAGATTAGTTAAATTCTATGTATATTAAATTAAGTTCTATTCATGATTTTCAAAATTGTACTTAAATGGCATTAAAAACATATTGGCTAGTTGCAGCTACTGATTAGTATAGTAGTTAAATACTGCCAGTTCATGTCAGCCCACTCATCCAGGTTTTTAGTGTTGAAGGCTCAAATTAATGAATATTTCAAAAACACATGTTACAGATCATATATAAAGAATGTTAAAATCCCCACTATAAAATCTATCATCTCAAACTTACCACCATTATTTAATGGCCATACTTGTTAAGGTAATTATCAATAAAATAAAAATGGTAGTAAACTAAGAATAGGTTAACTAGGTTAAGAATTAAATGTTTATATGGATATGGTTAGCAATACTTTTTTAATCAAGAATCTAAATTCTAACTGTTATTAATATCTCGTTTTAATTAATGTAAATAATCAAACAAAATAAAATTATAATCCAAATAAAAAGAAAATTTTACTAACTTTTTCATTATTCAAATAAAAACTTAAATTATATTTACAGTTTCCTATCTCAACATGAAATATTCTATTAAGAAACAAATAATATTAATATATGTAATAAATATGTTTTGTGTTAATTTTATGATAATATATTATAACTGAATAATGATAGAAAAATAATTAAATATAAACTAACTTTTAAAGATCCTTGATCTGATGGAAGTCTCATCAAATCTGGATTTTTATTTTGCAATAAATCTTCAAATACTTGATTGGTCAATTCGTCTAAATTAGTAGGATCCTGTCCATTTTTTATTGTAAAACTTTGAGCAAATGATGTCATATTACTACGAGTCAAAACTTGGATTCTTTTATCTTCTACCATAGAAACATCAATATCTGGATCAATAACTTCATTTTCACTAATCTGGAATGGAAAATTACAATAAGTAATGTTATTTTCAGATATTTCTTTTAAGTATAAAAAATACTTACAGAACATAATGTTACCAACTCAATTTTATAACCATAAGATGACAGTATAGGCCCTATCTCTTGACCAATTGTTGAGTCTATTTTGCAATCAACATTTATAGTCTTTCTGTCAGGTAGATCCAGTCTGAACCATATTCTAGGTTCGATTTTAACATCTAAACCATCTAGTAAGCAAGAATTGCCATTTGGATCAATGGTCTACAAATGAAAAATAAATACAAATTTATTTTAAATCAGATAATAAATATGATAAAACAAAAACAAAACAAATTTCAAGAAATCAAAAAAATCATATTATCCCTTTTGAAATGTATTGATGCAGTCAAGCAGATAATGAAATAGTATAGTACAGTTTAATTTGAATATCATATTTTTAAATAACTGTAATATTTAAATAGTTACAAGAAATTTTACATTTTACAATAAAATTGTTAGCATTATATCAAATTAACTACATCTTAGTTTTAGGAGTAATTTCATACGCAATATACAATATGCTAAAATGTAGAAATTACCATAAACAATAATTATATGATAACTATGTTTACTAATGAAACAGAGGACAAAAAAATGAGAAAATCTAAAGACAATAACTAATAATTTTAATATAAATACTAACAATACTTTTGCTAACACAAGTAGTTTAAAAATAAGACTTAAGTCAATTCATACAAAATATATTTTACAAGTTTTGCTGAGGTAATATAGAAATTCATAAAAGGTTCTGACTAAATGATTGGAAGTACACCACAACACTTATGTTACAACATTCCTAACTGAAAGCAGATAAATTATAGTAAACCGAATAAAAAATTAAAACATTACATAATGCAGTAAGAGTACATGGCTTATTATATGTACACATACAATTGAGAAACTGGAAGTTCAAAATTAAACTATAATAGACAAAATGCATAGCATTTTCTGTACATAAACACTACAAATTAGTTCAAATTTATAAGTTTATAATCTAACACAAATATAAGTGTGTATAATTTATCATACATAGTATCAAAATGTTAAAGTAGTCTATAATAATCCTATTATAAATATAATATAAAAATAAATCTTACCTGTTCACTATTTGATAGAACTTTGACTTTAAAGTTTTTATAGGAATAACCACGTTTATCGAATAATCTCTGAATAAGGACTCGAACCGTAATTTCGGGAGTTACATGCAATACTGTTGACGATTGATCAGGAAGTGTCACTCGACACAAACCAGATGTTAATGGAGGTTGTACAGAAGATTGACGTCTCCATGACAGTAATGATTTACGACGACTTCCAGTATTAACACGGTGTTCAACAGAGCTCATGTTATTTGCATCTTCAATATCAGAAGACTATTAAATAAAAATGAAGAATTTAACATGGAATAAACTTGAATTTGTAATATATTTTAGGAAGAATTTAATATTTATTATTAATTTATTAAAAACAAAATATACCTTTTTACTTGGAAATTGCAAAGAATTTAAAATAGTTGCATCTTGTTCATTAAATGGTAAATTTTCACTTATTTGTTCCACTAAATACATTTTATAAAGATCTGATTTTACAAATCGTGGATAGCTATCAAATTTCATTAAATTAAACACTTGTTTTTGTGCCTAAATCAAATACAATATATTTATGAGTTATTTTATTAATCAATATACTAAAATCTTTATATGAAATAAGAGCAATATACCTGTAAAAAAAGATGAGGATCAGCTTGTTCAATTTGTTCAATTGTAATATTTGAAGCTTTTGAATCCACATTGACTGGTTCAATAGCATCACAAGATAAATGTTTAGCATATATATCTCGAGCAATAGCACATCGCAATTCTTTGTCTAGGGTAGAACAATAATGTTCACATGCTGTCCAAAAATATAAATTCTCTGCGCTGAATTCTTTTTTTAAAAATTCCTATTTAAAATAATAGTACAAATGTATTTTAAATATTTATAATATGCTAAAGGCACATAGACAGAAAGTTAGAAATGTAATTATTTGTTAATAAATAATAATATTAGCATATTATATACACTAACACTCAAATAAAATAAAAACACAAGTTAATAAATATTGCTTAGTAATAAATGAACAATGGGAAATTTTAAAAACCAAATATTGTAGCTTATATAAAATGTATGAGCAATTTAATACAAAATAATTAATATACTTACAGCAAAATTTTGAGAAATTAAAGGATCTTGTAAAACTTTCTCAAATGATAATGTCCAATCCTGAGCTTGACTTATTTTTGAATCATTCTAAAAAAAATGTAATAAATGTTTAATGTGGAAATATTAACATATTTAATCAACAGAATTATATATCATATTATGTACTTTCATTACAGATGCAATAAAATTATAATACCAATGTGTATTTAACTTATACTTCAGCATTGCAAAACAATCGAGATAAATAAGTAAATAATCTCATTTACACTTATAATTACTGACATTATTATAATATTTGGATAACCCAATAATAGTTATTATAATACAATTTCAAACTATAATTTCTCATAATTTACAACAGTGACTCATTATAAAATGATAAATTCTAGAAAAATCCGCCCACCATACAGATTAGAGACGAGATCAGTGACATTTATTTTTTTTATTTTTTCATATTTTCCATAGGATGCAAATTAACTTGTAATCAATTTATATCTTTTAAAATTATATTGCAAATTATAAAACATATTTAGATTTTACATACATATAGGTGATGATAAAATTATCAAACTATCAAATTAATACACTATATTTTACAGATGCTACTATAATAAACTAATTAATAGATAACTATTATAACTATAAATATAATTTATATAAATAATTAACTATAAATAACTATTAATAGATATAAATATATAAAAAACAATATTCTATTTTAATACTAAAATATTGAAATTAAATTTTAGTTCAATGATACTTCACATTTAACAATGACTTATGAAAAATGTAGTGGTTTATTATTAAAAGAATAAAATGTAAAAGTATTCTTCAACTTAAATAAAGATACCGTGGATTTGCCTTCAAAAGAATTTGATCGCCTTAGAACACACACAAAAGGACTATTAGAAAATGTAATACAACTGATTTTACGAAAAGGAAGCATGTCCTTTGCTAATAAAAAAGATATCTGCTACAAACATTTAATTAAATACGCATGAAAGAGTTTAACACTAAGCCACAACAAACATGTCAGTTAACACATTACCTATTTACTTTTTTGATTTTGAATTATGTATGACAAACACAAACACATATCACGGATATTGAAGTGACGTCAATGCATACAGTAACCTACCTATCATATTTAAAATTTTAATTAGAATTACATCCAATGAATACTAATGAAAAACAACTTCTAAATATATATTTTGGAAGGACAATAACAAACAATGTTAGTACAAAATAGATTTCTTCAGTTGAAGGTGTTACTACAAAAATTGGATCAACTCATCATAATTAAAATAATAAATATAAACACAAGTTAGTATAAAAAGATTAATATTAATTTTTTACAATTAATAAATGTGTTAAAGCCTACATAAATTATGAAATGTTTACAAAATGAAATTTTAAGTACTGAAAGTATGTAAGTAGTTAATGCTTGTATACCTATATTTTAAGTTAATATATAATCAGTTATATATACTAACTTCTAAAATCTTGACTAAAGTATAAAATATACAAAATTTATAATTATTGAATATTACTTTTAAATAATAAGACTGATACCTGCCCAATAAATCAATAGCATAAATATAATATATAAATATTGTACTTAAATTGTAACTTACACAAAAACCATCAGTTTCTGGTCCAAAATCTTCTGTTTCTTCTTTGACATTTTGCAAACTTCCCCAAATGTTAACAACACAATCTTCATTGTTGGTTTTAAAATCTTCTAAACTTTGAGTAACAAGAGGAAATCTTAAACAATCAAATGCTGTGTTCAATTTGGTTTTGACATCTGATGATATTTCTTGACTTCGATAACTACTTCCCAAACTCATTCCTTCACAAGAGTTATTTTCTTGCTGTACACTACTTTCACTCTTTGATCTACGAGGTCCTGGGGATCTACTTAGTACAGGATAATCAGGGCCTAATTGACTGAATACAAGATCAACAGAGCTAGTACTTAATGGCGAACGACTTCTTGGACCTCGCTCAACTACATTATCTTTAGGTGTGATTGAATCTGAACAATCAACACAATGTGTTGCCATATCACCTACCTTAATAAATAATAAAGTTTTATAATGTTACTATCATGTATTTTTTAATTATATATATAAAGGAATATAAAATAACAATTACTTGTTGGATGTGTAAACATTGATTCTGTACATCAACCATTAAAATTCTATCACTTTGCATACCACAATAATCCTTATACCCTATACCTGAGTCACTGTTACTTGTTGTTGTTGTAGTACTATCATGACTTGGATGTGGTGAATTACCAATAATTGAAATGCGATTAGCATCATTTTTATAATATTTTTCAATAGAAGTTACAACTTGATCACAGTTTGGTGGAAATTGAGTACAAACACCATTAGAATCTTTAATACAAACAATTTTAAAACTTATAGCTTGGGCACAGTGTTCTTCGTGTGATGCTGGATCTACAGCAAATACATGGCATGAATTTGATGGCTCATCATCAATAGATGATATAGTGACTACACCAAAGTATTTGCTATTTTCATCAGAACTAGCAGCACAGAACATAACTCGGCCACCTGGATATACAGCTAATGTCGCTCCTGCATTATTTTGTAAACAAAGATTAGATCTATATCCTGTCATCAGTACAGCAGCATGGGAACGTTTTTCTGCTTTTAAACGTTTGATACAACTCTTCACGACCTAATTTAAACATTAAAAATGTAATTTTAACTAGAAACTATGAAATTATGAAACATAAACAAAAAACAATATAATTCTTTATTATCCTAAGTGAAATGTCCATATAATACAAAATACTTTTAAAAATAATACCCATAAAATAGTTATGAAGTATAAGTATTTTTTTCTTTGAACATATAGGTACAACTATAAAGCTTTAATTTTTAAGTATGTCAGTTCAAAAGAGTATACCTTAAACCTTACCTCAATGCAACTGAAATATATAGTATAAAATAATTTATTTTTCAGTAAAATCTTTTTTTTATGGTTTAAAATAATTAATTCTTCTGTATTATTTAAACTTGTTACTGAAAATATTTAATTTCATAATTATAAATGTCAATAGCAATTTATATATAGATTTATAAAATTATACTCAGATACCTAAATGAAAATTAGGTTTAATGTCATAAATAAATATTATCATAGATGTTTTTTTAAAAATTACATTAAAATATGATCACTTCTTCTTTTGATACATTAGTTTAATATTTAATATTAATAACTAATATAAAAATAGATAAACTAAAATAAATATTTATTACTATTTATAAAAATAAATAAGAATTATAAATAATTATGCAAAATGTATTATTAAAGACTAACATTTTTTTAATTGTAAAGTTATCACGATAATACAAAACTTTATATAAGAGATTACTAACTTGTAGACGAGATCCAGCAGGAATACATGGCATTTCTATAGAACCTAAATACCTCACAACTATTTGGAAATTAAAACTGTTTACTTCTTCTTTATCATATGATGAACAATTATCACGAATACAAGGCTTTGGTATATGAGGAAAATCCATTCCATAATCTTCATCATCATTTCTCATTTTATTTACATTAATAGGTGTTAAAGCTGGTCTGGATTTGTGTGGATATTTTGGTCGTTGTCTGCCTAATTCATTTTTAAACTCTTCATCAGAGCTATCTGAATAATAATTCTCTGCTATTTGTAGACGTAACGCTGATTGACATCCACCAATTAATTGTACAACATCATCATGCAATAGTTTACTAACATTATGGTTACTAACAGCTACCAAATAGTCCCCTGCTCTGAGACCTGCTTGATCGGCAGGACTACCAGGAACAATGCAACTAAGTATACATGGTTGCTGTCCAGAAATAGTGAATCCAAAGCCATTTTTACCTCGGTTAACTTCTACCATACGTACACCATAGTTGGGTCGTTTTTTACGTCTTCGAACAGGATGCATTTCAAACAATAAACTTACATTATCACAAAACTTAGTGCTTTACTAAAAGTAAAAAAATAAATGATGAAAAACTTTTATTTCACAAACCAAAATATACATTTCACACTAACACAGATTTTGTAACTATATTGATAAACTCAAACAAAAATGAATTTATTAAGAACGTTACGATAAATCATATTTTATAATATAATCATAAAAAGTAAATACTATTATTTTATTTAGAATGGAATTCTTATTAATTGTTTTATTACTGTAATGATAATATTATTTGCCAACCATGAACTTTCATCAAAATAGACCAAGGTTCAATAACAAAGCCGTTAAAAGTACCGTAGTGGTAACAATAAGTTTTTATCAACCTCCTTATCACTTTATTTATTAATTTATTATTCATTATACGTGTAGACCGTGCGGTCACAACGTGCATCATCAAAATAAAAAAGAACCGGACGGGCCTCGCTCTGCTGTACAGTAGGCGGTGGCGGGTGGAGTGAATCTCGTCATAAGATAGGTCATTAGTCATTACAATAGATTTGTTAAATTTTAATGCAATGATAGGTATCATTGTATACGAAAACGATTCTGAACAGAAATGATTAGTCTAGAATAGGTTATAATTATGTTATATTTAAATTGAAATATTATGTCAATATTTGCTTTTCAAGCGCTTATAAAAAATAATTGTTCCTATGGATTTGAATAATTTTTAAATGACAGTAACAATAACTTCTGTGGAATCTTTTATTAAATTTTCAAAAATTTTATACAAGCCAATTTTTTTATCAACAATTATAAAAAAATTGAAAAGAATCGAGTATTCCAAATGTCTATAAGTTGCTTAAAAATCAGTATATTATTTTGAAAAAGAAATTACTTAAAGAAAATGCCAATATAAGCAACCAGTAAAAGTTTCGAGTTTCTATGACTTATACTTTTTATACTTTTTGAATAATAACAAAAATTTAAAATCCTTAGAGAATAAATCGTTATTTATTGCAATTTCGTAAAAATTTAAATTGCAAACGCTCATAAAAATGTTTCCTTAAAAGTCAGGTAAATATTTTTTTATAGTTATTTGAAGAATTGAGACTTAAGAGTAACCAATAAATAAAAATATATATTCAACTTAGTTTATCCAAAAATTACAAATATATGTTTATAATTTGTGCACCTATATAATTGTGATGAACAATTGGTATTAATAATTATTGTTTAATTCTCATACTAAAGAGTAAAATACTAAAATCATGACCGACAGTCGAATGTCGATCGATTGCATTAGAAACGACTAACAAGTAACAAGGTATTTACTATTTACAAAATAAATTCGTCTTCGGCCAAACGGTGGCGCCGCCTGTACGACGATTTTGTATTACTAACTATACTGCCGTAAAACCGTGCAAGTGGTGGGTGTCACCTTATCTTCTCTACATCGTGGTCTATATCGTGGATATAACAAACAGTTGTGTAACGTGTGATAATTAACCGTAGATGTCTACACTTCTACAGTCTACGAATCTAACATTGACTTGTCTATGCAATATGCATAGACTATACAATTAGTATACATATCAAAAGTTTGTCACGTTTATATTTTCTTTTTTCATTAGCAAAGAATTAAAATGTTTTAAACCAATACTTTAAGTTACCTTTCTATATCGCGAGAATCTTTTTCAATTATATTTAATTTAAAATCTTACACTTGTGGATATTTGAACTAAAATGACTAATATTAGTATCAAATGTCAAAAATGTAGATTTGAGCTGGTATCCAGCGACAGTTCTTCCATACTCGACTGTCATGAAAGGCTAATTCAAAATACAGCAAGAGTTACTTATAGTTGCAATGATAATGTTATGGAAAATAACTGGTATCTTTCTTCTACTACTTTACCCAATTGGATAAATTCTTCAGTAGAAGAAGTAAGTCGTTGTATTAATTATTAATTTTTATTGCTAAATAATCAAAACAAATAAAATTTAAATTAATGGCTAGCAGTTTGCTTAAGCTGAACAAGGATATTATAAATATTTTCCTAAATACTAATAATTATCATTATTGGTATTATAAATTTACATTTTTATATAATCTAAAAAATTTACAATTCATAAGAACAAAATTCTAAGAGAAAATATTATGATTAATCTTACATATACAATTTTTAACCATGTGAAAACACAAGGTAGATACTACATCATTTATAGATTCAACTAAATTATTAAAACCTAGGACCTAGGTAATAGTATTTTATTTCATTATCTTGAATTTTTATATCTTATGATGTATTATTATGCTAAATTTGGTTTCCAAAATAATTTAAATAATTAAAAAAACTATAATTTTTATTTATTCTTCTTCTATCTGTTTAGTATTTATTCTAACCCTTTTCCTTGTTTTAAGAATAAACATTATTAGTTTTATAAAATACCAATTTTTTAATTATTCCCTTATGTTTTATCAAATAAAGAATGATTAATTGGAACATTTTCTTTATTAGGTCCCAGTAAAAAAATTAACAAAAATTTTAATTTTGTTTCAGGGCGATTGGCAAAAGGGTAAATTAATTTGCCCTAATTGCACTTTAAGGGTTGGATCTTTCGATTTTGTGAGTGGTATGAAGTGTCCTTGTAAAAAATATATATTACCTCAAATACACTTGGTTAAAAGTAAAGTAGATATTTATTTTCGTTGACATTGTACTCATTATTTTTTCAATTAAATATTAATAGATACTATATTGAATAAAATTAATTTTTATATATAAACTGCATTAAAAAATAAGTAATATACCTATTATTTAAAAATGTATAACTGGATATATATATATTTTTTTTATCGAATTCTTAAAGATATCTTATTAGAAATTCCTGTTATGTTAATATATTTATATTTGCTACCTATTTCTACAAGTTTAAATTCTTTGATTTAATTTTGACACCACTCATGATAATTTCTTAAAATTCAGTTCTCTTGTACAAATTTATTGTTTGTTGCACTTGTGTGAACTATAAGTTTAATCATATTATGCTGATTATGGAATTTCAAATTGAAATCCTTTAAAAGGTTTTAATAAATAAGAAAATAATGTTTGTAAAACTATATTAAAAAATATCCTCTAAAAAAAATGTAGTAAGTAGTTAAATAGGGAAGTTTTTAACTTAAATTAAGTCCTTCTCCTTATTGCCTGGATAATAATAAACATGAATGTATAGTTTATTTTGTCCATATATCTTATATAGTTATACAGTATCTAAATTAAGTTCTGTGCATGAATTACTGTCCGAGAATCATAGTCATGCACTCAGTTGCATCTCCTATATTTATATGATTCTTAATCTTTTACTTTTAAATGTATATTTAAGAATATATTTTTTTAAATAAGATACTAAGATTTTAATTTTTGTATAAATACCTATACAACAATTGATATAATTAATAGGTAAAACTATTTTTACATGTACATATTGACTTTATACGTAATAAATATATTGTGTAAGATATAAAGTTATTGGGAGATTAGTTCTCTCAGCTAAGCTTTTTCAAAATACCAGAATTCCCAGCAAAAATGTTTACCCACACATATGTGTGGAAATATAAAATAGTGTAATCTGAGTTTTGACAATTTTTACGTTTGAATAAAAAAAAAAAAAAATGCAAGATACAAAAATGTGTATACTATACTACATAGAGTTAGTTTATGATAATGATCAATGAAATACAGGGTCCACCGATTATAATAATATAATGTTAAATATTACTTATCATGTCAATTCCATTTCAACAAATTAATGATAAGTAGTTTACATTTTATGAATAAAACCTTCACTAATCATCTCCAATAAACGCTACAAAGGTCACTCTCCCCCTGACCCTACTTATTAATAATAATAATAATAATAATTTATTCAAATAAATAAAATGGGCAGTTGCCCAATAGTACAGGTAGTAAGATTACAAAACATACAGTAATATAATGATAAACAAATATAAAAGTAACATGCAAATTAGTTAAAATAAGAATATAAACCAAAACAAAATTTAATATAGACTGATATTACATGGTGTTAAAATGTAATTCATGGATCATGCTTAATGGAGAAAAAAGAAATCAACATCTTTTGAAAGCTTGTTGCACAGGGACATGGCCTTGGGATTGGAGAATATTTTAAATAGTTTGTGCTGTGTGATGGAACATAAAACATGGAGATGGAATGGTTATTATATGATGGAATATTGATCGGGACACAACGTAATAGATTAGGAGCATCTATTTTGTTATTGATTAATTTATAAATAAAAGAAATATCTGCTAATTCATGTCTGGCAGTTAGAGTTGGGAGATTAAGAAGGGATCTTACCGGTGTAAGGTCATGCTGGTCGATAGTTATATTGAATTAATAAGCTTTGAAATTTAGAAAACGATTTTGGACTCTTTCAATAAAATCAATATTAGATTTAGTGTAAGGATTCCAAATGGTTGATCCTTATTCTAAGATTGATCTTATTAACATGCAGTAAAGTAATTTAAAAGAATCCAAATCTTTAAACTCAGATGAGTGGCGTTTTACAAAGCCTAGGACACGTAGAGATTTTTTTACCACACATTCAATATGATCCTTGAAATTAAGATGGTTGGATAGAATTATAGCTAAGTCTTTTATGGGTGAAACTGAATTGAGTTTATTATAATTTATGCTGTATGTAAAATTTAAATGCTCACGGGACCTATAAAAGCACATTGAATAACATTTATTAGTATTTAAACTCATTCCCCAAGCTTGGCACCATTTAAATAAAACATTTAATTCCTTTTGGAGAATTAAACAGTCGTTGATTGAGGAAATACGAGAGTACAATTTTAAATCGTCTGCGAAAAATAAGAAGAGGCATTTTTTCAAAATAGATGAGATACTGTTAATAAATAAGATAAATAGGATAGGTGATAAATGACCCCCTTGGGGAGTTCCTGATGGAACTAATGTTGACTTTGATACGAAACCAAGAACTTTAACAAATTGGTGCCTGTTTATAAGTTATGAATTTATCCAGGATAGTAGAGGATCACTAAAGCCAAGATGAGCTAATACAGTTGTCAGTAACTTATGATCCACTCGGTCGAAGGCTTTTTCGAAGTCAGTATAAATTACGTCAACTTGGAAATTATCTTTGAAGGAGTCGAGTATGAATTGTTGTAAAGACAGATTACACGAAAGGGTAGACTTACCTGGTCTGAAACCATGTTGATTATCGTCCAAAATACTATTAATAGGTTTCATGATATGTCTAAGAACTAATTTTTCTAAAAGTTTGCCGATCTGTACGATGCCCGATATCGGTCTGTAATTCCTTACATCAGACTTATCACCTTTTTTAAATATCGGGGTGATGGAGCTAATCTTACCAATAGACGGAAATATTCCTTCCTCTAGAGACTTATTAAATAATAGGAAAATCGGATATGCTATAGTGTTTGATAAACTTGAGAGAAAGAAACCAGAAATTCCATCAGGACCTGGGGAATAGGAATTATGTAATGAATAAAGTCCATCTGATACCTCGTCAAGAGTAATGGTACAATGAGAGGGAAACATATGATCAAATTTTTGAATAGATAAAAAATAGGATGATGCGTCTGATAAAGGAATATCTGTAGATCTATAAACTGAAGAAAAATTTGAAGAAAATAATTCAGCGATGGTCTCACCACTGTCTGCAGATTCATTATCTAAAAAGACAGAATTTGGTAAATCGCGGGATCTAGTATTGTATGAAACCCATTTCCAAAAAGATTTTGGATTCGTCTTATATCGCGTTCGGAACGGCATATAAATTCATGAAATAATAATTTAGATTTATACTGTGCTCTTAGTTTAGAAAATTTTTCATAGTTTAATTTAGTTCTATGTTTCGTATATGTAGAGTGAGCATTATTTTTCCTCCAGACAAGGGTTTTGAGTTACTTATTGAACCAGTAAGGGAATTTGTTATCATTATTGATAATTTTTGTTGGAATGAAGCTTGTTAAAACTTTTATTAGTGCGTCTTGAAATAAATTAGCTGCTGTTTCTATATTCAGATGTTTAAAAATATTGAACCAATTAAAAGAATTAAAGAATGCATTAGCATTAATGTAATTACCTTTATTATAAAGGAAAATTTTTTGGACGGTTTTAAGTAGAGGTCGCGATTACACGTGTAATGCATTACACGTGTACCCGTGTTTTTACCTAAGACGGCGTTAAGGCCCGTGTAATAAAAAATACCCGTGTTCTTAAATACCCGTGTTCTAAATACCCGTGT